>JBAHVQ010159787.1:0-22397 GCA_036872915.1 Nanipora kamurai | reverse complement strand
TGAAAACTCAGAAAAGTTGTGAGCTGCCCCGGAAGCTTCCCGTTGGGGAGCTCACAACTTTTCTGAGTTTTCACAAAGCTTGAAGAACGAGCCTTTCGTTGTTAAAACATTTTGTTCGCTAGCGGGAGTAGATTCTGGTTCCGGATTTCCTTTGATTGCACGTGCATCTTTATGTATGTATGAATTGTGTAACATTATGGCACGACTTGTGATGCAACCAAGAGAAAAGACCTCAGGGACAAATTTTCGTTTTATCGTGGCTGTGGCCTTTGACATCATAAGGAATATGTAAAATATAGAATTATAATATGCATACCGCTGTTTCTTTGTCGTGAGGTAGATCCCGAAAGATATAAACTTCAAAAAAATTCATTCAGACATTTTTAATCCTTTGCTTTTGGACCTTGCCAATTTATTCGATGATGTGCAAAAGCTACACGATAATGTTTTTATTTTATTGCTCGAAGTATTACTTAACTGTCGTTTCATTCTGTGGTGTTGTTAGGAATCAAATAGGAGGCCGGAAAGATATGGATCATTCCTCTTCACTAAAAGTATAAACGTTACAGTGTGGTTACGCAAGGTTTTATTAAATAACACATTTTCTAGAAACTTTTTTGCAAGAAGTTGGCGCGAAAAAGTTTCCTTTAGATATGAAACTGCCCGGTAAGAAATGAAGGGGCATGCACTCCCTAGCATGATATTTCTTGGACTTGCAGCTAGGTTACAAATGACAGACACGAAGGATATAAAAGTTTACCAAATAACAATATTCCATGGAAAGAAAAAGAAAAACATCTAAAATATCGAGTCCAAAATATCTGAACAAAATGTGAAATCAGTTAAACGGCACTTGGAAATCTAGATTGAAACTAATGTAGCAAGCAGTGCTTCAAGAAAAGAAACTTGAGAAAAATTCCTTGGCTGACAATAACAGGAAACTGGGTTGCGGTACAAGAGCAATTAACCAGGAAAGCGTGGCTCAAGTCTTTCCGGGCCTATTGCACTGCCTAACTTGGCCAAAGCAAACCTAGGGAAACAAAACAATTTACGGCGATATTTGCCGTTCTTATATGTGGAGAAAGCAACACATCTGACCTATGAATAGTAACAGGTGACTAACAAAGAATTGCAATGCATAAACGAAGTGTTTTGAACAATTGAAACTAAAGCTTCCGAGTCAAGTAACCACGATGTATCAATAAGCACTTCGATTCTTGAATAGGGTGAAATTAATGCTAACCTTATTGTAACAACCGTTTACGATAGTCAGACAGTAATAAGTACCAGAAATTAGAAAACCTTAAATTTTTCATCCACTTTTATGTTTGAAGTATCATATATTTAAAGTATCATAGCTTTAAATAATCCACTAAGCAACGGCTGACGTCTGGTGACGTATCTGTCGCAGATGTCAGACAACATGTCACGAGAGCTTTTAGCTAATCTATTACAATAGCCAATAGATGGGTTAAATCGGTTCGGTGTAACAATCCGCTCACAAACGTGGATAATTTCGTTTTTTTCGATAATTGAGGTATTGTTAGAGGAGAAAACGCACTAGTGCGACACGTGACGCGAAGGAACTATTAAAGTCGACTGACACCTGCAAATATTGAAAAAAAAATGCAGAATTAACTTGCTCTATTTTATAGCTTATTGACGAGTTTGTTTTTTTAGTCTTTGGGTAAAGAGGTAAACTTGATGAACCGTTATTGAATGAAGCTCCAGTATGACTATATAGTTATAGATAAAGTTAAACAAGTAACTCTGTGACTGTCACCTCATCTAGAAATATCCAGCCCAAAATTGTAAAAGACTTAGTCAAAAAACTTACTTATTGAGATTACACAGGAAATGAAGAAGCGATGTTGCTAGCTTTTCGAGATAACTCAACAAATTGATATTGCTGTCTTCATCGGCTTCATTTTCTTATCCGCGGACGTAGTTTCTCTTCTTCGAATGAATCAGTGACTTCCCTATCGACACTATGCACTACTATTCCATTTATGATTAAGAATTTCAGTTCTCCACCAAAACAATTGAGTCACTTTCAATGGAACGAACTGCAGTATGTGAATGCACTCAAGATGGGAGATATTTTCAAGACTATTAAAGAAGAAAAGGAAGCTGTAGAAAAATTCCTCTCGATATAATCCTCGTGACCATGCAACCATTCATGTCAGAAATAATCAATAGTGTTCTTGATGAGCAGGAATTATGAAGAAACTAAGTAACAACATGGGGAAAAAGTTTGGAAATAATTGAGCAGCATTATTAAACATGAATGAGTATTACGGCGCACTTATTAATATTCAGAGGAACAAATACTACTACTTGCTATTGATGAATTCGTTTTCGTCCATGAGTTACCTTTCAGTTCAGCTGTCGAATTTGACAAGCAAGCAGGTGCGAATTTAAACCAATTTCTTCCTTTTGTTCTCTGACGAATTTGGCTCATTTTTAATGCTGAAAAGCTACAGCAATATCACCTAGTTTGGAATATTCAGCTAATTGCATCTGTCGGCACTAGAAAAGCAGATGATATTAGTTTGGAAATTCCATTTGTCGAATTAGTAACTCATATCTACAAAGTTTCATGAATATATGGTGTCAAGAAAAATTAGCAAGGCAACGGAAAATTTTAGTAAGTTTAGGATGTTCGTTTCGCAAAAATAAACAGAGATGGCCTTAGAATCCGATTCAAATTAAGTAACCAATGACAGAAAACCAACAGGAATCAAGGACATTCAACACTTGCCTTGGGCAAAATTTATCTGAAGGTACAAGCGAGATGTTGATGACCATTACTGCGTATTAGAGAAACGAGTAACTATACATGAATATTTTTTCTTAAATTTCAGGACAATTTCATGTCAACGATAGGATTATTCTTCTCTGTCGCACTGTGGGTCCCTTCCCACAATAAAAAAGCGATATTTGTTATCTTTGTGGATGTCAAACGTGATAGTTATTAAAAATATGACTCAACTACTTGCAGAACAATGTAAAGTAATTACCAATATCCTTTGATCACTCTAACATATGGCGTAGCTCGCACTAAATTGAACTTCTTCATGAATATTGATAATTAGCAATCACAGGTGAAAAATAAGAAATGTCCTAATATGTTCACTCAGCAAGTTTGCCGTTTCTTTAATTTATAAATGCCTTCTTTCAATTTTGGAATGGTCAGTTTGAGCTAGCATTGAATTTGCATTGGATGTTGGCAGTCATCCATACATACGATTATTATTTAAAATGCTTACCATCAGTTGCTAATTAACATGCTCACTGAACCGACATACCAAATGGTACTCTGGTTTGTAAATTTTATGAACGTAACTTAAAGAAATTACAGTTGACAACCCAACGTATCTTAACTTGTATCTTACCGTCAGATGCCCACTAAAGTTTGTGGAATCTTGTAGTTTTATATATTACAAATAAATTTATGTTTTACTGAATGCTGAACACTAATCTAGTTTATATGGGAGCTTAGCTTGGTATGAATTAGACGACCAGCGAACGTTCGTCAAGCTTATAATCTGAGAAAAACAATTTCTCGGAGCCCTCGACAGGAATCGAACCCGCAACCTTCTGATGACCGATGAGACACTTTAACCATTGAGCTACCAAGATCCAGATGGTAAGCTAAGGTGTAGGTTTGTCATATGTGCTGCCTTAGCCGGAAGTCACGATATGATAATAATGATGGAAATACTGAATGTTGAACGCTAATCTTGTTCATGTGGAAGCTAGGTATATATCAGATGTTTACAATGTTTAGGTTTGTGAGAAAGGTTCACTGAGGAGCGGAGCTGTAGTGTGCTGGGGTACAAAAATTGTTACACTCGAGTTTACAGTAAATCAGTCAGCAAGACAAGGAATCGACATCGAAAATGTTGATCAAAGTGACTTGTCTCTTTAATCAGATAGGATAAAGTAAGATAGGATATAGCGTCGCCAGCAATGGAAAAGAGGACTGGGTTTAAGTGATGACGTTAAATTAAGTGATGACATCAGGTACTCATAAAGGCATCATACTGCTAACTTCTCGGTTAAGATGAAAAACTTGGAAAGCACGTCAAATGATCGACGTTGGTAGGCATGCCGCTAAAAGAGCATCTTGAAGACTAATCGAGCAATTAAAACACACCACGAATGTATGTCATTTTTTGGTATCACAGAAATGTTACTGATGTGTGTACTTGGAATATTCGCGTCTAGTCCTCCTCTCAGTTTCTTACCGGATTAGAGAAACATGGACAATTGGTCGTAAAGAGAACTGGAGGTCTGGACCCCCAAAACTCCATGTGGCGACGCCATTATGTTTACTCGTGATTCACTGAATTTTTTAAGTAGGATACGATTACTTTGACGTGCAAACACTTTATGCAGAAGATCTAATATTTGTGGTATCTCAAGATTTTTAGAGTGTTGCATACCAACTTAGCGTGTCTTCAACAATCAATGACCCCATTTTCTCGTTAAATAAACGTCACAAATGTGAAAAAGACGGTTCTCGTTCGATACGCCATGTCGAGCTAATATTTGAAATCCCATGTTTATGCTTCTTGTATGAAGCCGTTGCAAGCCTTACCAGGGCTGAGAGACTCTCAGTGACATGGAATATTAGTATGTAGGAAAGTTTTTACTAATCATATGTACTTTTCTACACTCACTTTGTAACTGCCGATAGAAAAATTTTCGTCGATCGGATCGAATGTGATTACTGTGTAGTAATATTGTCATGGGTCCTAAACGGCTAATGCCATGGATAAAATGAAGCATATTGAAAATTTTAAAGTCGTTGAAAATGCTAATCAAGAACAAGGGAAAAACACGAGCCTCAATCTCAGAATTTACTTGTCAGGATCTCGTGAACCATAATGTATTAGTTAACCAAGTCGTCCTCTTTTAAAGACATTTGAGTAGAAAGCGAGTGAGCTCTTAAGTTTAGGAAATGCCAACCTTCAGACAACACAGCTTGTTTGTGTTGCATGTCTTGATAAAAACAGATTGGGAGATGACGGTTACGGAGAGAGGTTGTACACGATTAAAGTTGTGTAATAACTTTATATTTTTGGAGGTAAATAGAAGTAACCTATTCTTATTTAAGTGAGAACGGTGGTAATTTTTGGACGTTTGAGAAGTGACATACGCGGTGGAATAAAATTCTTTGTCAACAGTCAACAGGTCTTACATCGTTTTAACATTCATACTTAATAAAGCTTGCTTACCTTACCGTCAACCAAATTCACGGGCAGAAAATATCTTGGAACATTAGTCAACCATTTGAAATAGGAAAACGAAAGCGTTTGGCAGTTTTCCTTCACGTAACCTTGCTTCTGTGAAGAATTATTAAACGAACCCATCAACAAACTTCGAATTAATTAGACAAACTCATTATTTTTCCTTTGTCTCCATCTTCTCAAAAACGTCGATGAAAATAATTGCAGACTAAAATAAAAGTTCCTTTAACCTCGGTGCATAAATCGTGAACAAAAGCAACTTTTTAAGTTGTCATGAGATTTAAGTGTCCCTCAAATGATGTTTTTAATGGTTGAACAGTTTTGAGTACATTTTACGGGTACAAGACAATCGCGCGGCCACATAAACGACACATTTATACAGGTATTTATCCGTTATGTAATGTTATCTCTAATTTTCATATGGGCTCAAAACCGTAAGAAAGAGATTATGAAATAAGGAACAAAACAATCATCTGGTGCCATTCTCCAACTCAAATCACGGAATACAACGTTTACCATGTACACAAGTTGGTAACACTTCTCATTTCAAATTGCCAACGAACTGAAGATTGAAATTCCCATCCTAATAAAGAATTCCGTTGATTGTTTCTTTTATAAATTCGTAACAATACATTTTGTAAGAGTCGAACAATGGTCAGGGAGACCGGTTCACTCAATTATTCACTAGGCTTTAATTTGGGCACAGCTGTTTTACACCTGATATTTACTTATGATATTACAGGTGACCGAAACTGGCAACACGTTTAAACAGCTTATGTTTCTTTCCGATATGTTCAGATACCGAACAGACATGGCGTAGAACCTCAGCAAGGCTAAAAACGGAATGCAACAGGGTAAAGATGAGAATTAAGCCCTTTTATTAAACCGTGCATCATGGAAAATCAGGGCTAGTTTGAAAAGAAATACTTGATCTGTGAAGTCATTTTCAAAGGAAACACTTCACTCATGTCTTAACTGGTCAAGTATTTCCTTTCAAATATGTCCTGAATACCCATGATGCAGCGTTGTTGTAAAAGGGCTCATAATAGTAGTTGATTCCGAACATTATGCTTCTACAAAAACTTATCGGAACCTTGACCCTTGCTTGATTCTAATGCAAAAAACATTTTTGAGCTTTTATCACAATTTTGGCCAACTACAAAGTCAAATTCAAAGGCTTCCATCCCTTTCATTCAAGACAGAGTACTGTCTACCTCGACGGGTACAAATGTTCAAAGTGTGCAATTAATACTTAGCAGACTGGCTTGTGAAAGGAAAGTCTAACGACGCAATCGAGGCACTTTTGGACGACTAGTAGAAAACCAAAAGACTCGTGAAACTGTCGGAACTTAGGTGTTGAAAAACTGACGTTTTGAGCGAAAGTCCAGTGTAAGGTAAAAACAAAAAAAAAACCTTTTCACATTTGTTTTTAATTGAACTGTTGTAAAAATGAATTTCTCTCATTTCAACTTTTAGCTTTTGTAGAATTATGCACATAAGAACTTGAAAGAAACCATTTCGTAAGTTTTTACTGAGTTAAATTCCAACACCTTTGTACAGTTTATGTTCTTTTTCCTGTTTGGTTGCGTGTTCGATGTTGATTTTTCTTGGCATGTTTTTCGGTTTTGTAAATCAGTGAATTATGCTAAGAGAGCTACCTTTCGTCAAAGGAATAGCTATAATAAGTGTTTCATGCTACTAACATCTTGTTTTGGCGTCCTTTTAATATACAAGGGAAGAGTTATATGGATGGAACTTTAAGTTATATGGATATAACTCTTCCCTTGTATATTAAAAGGATACCAATAGAAGATGTTAGTAGCAGGAAACACTATTATAGCTATTCCTTTGAAGAAAGGAAATTTTCCTCGTAAACTATGGGTTGAGAACCAAATGAACAAAATTAGGAAAATAAATGTCAGGTCTCTTGTTTTTTATTGAAAAACTTATTTATATACTAAACACCAAATCTCGTGCATGTGGGAGCTTGGTGTAAGTACACTGACCTTTATCATACAACTGCACTGCGTGCTGTGCAGAAAACGTGTCCGACAAATGACAGCCCCTGCTTGAAAACAAACTAAATCGCAGGTGACAGAGACCTTTTATAACTTATCCTATAAAACTTAACATAACTTGGTTGAATTTACACAAAGTCATGGTTCAATGATATTCAGTCCTAATGGAATACATGTTTTCAGTTTTTTCAATCCATAGAGCTTCCCTCACATCTGTTACATCAATTATTTACATTAGTACATCCTCCAACCCTCGATGGTCTTCCTCCCAAAAATGAACAAAAACCTGCACATTACAATTACCCCTTTCACCCTCTCCATACCTTTTAAGTGAACTTTTATGATTGTTAAATCGAGTTCTAAATGACGTAATAGTACCCCCAACATATAGTTTATTACACTTCCTACCCGCTATCATGTAAATAACGTCACATCAATCACAATCAAAAGAATGATTGATGTGGGAAGGAAATTTGATCGGCATTTTGAAAGCCATCAAGTTTCTCGCAACAATGGAGCCAAACCATGAAAACATCATGAGGACGTCCAATTATTTCAAATTATGGTACAGCCACGGAATGGAAATCTGAATTTTTGGATTATCATATCCAGCCATTTGTTGATATGATTCCTTCGGTTATTTAGTATACTAGTGGTTTTCTTGGTAAGTAGCAAGACCTTGATACAATTCCGGAAACAGCTTTGATTTGTACAATAGATGTTCTAGGTGTATATCCACACGTCCTTCACGGTGAAGGTTTCGAGGCTCTTAGGAAGTTTTTGGATAAAAAGTTATTTTGAGTCTAATGAGAAAGCTTGCCTTCAGAAACTGGGGACGGCAATAAGTTATCCCCTGCTTATGCCTATATTTTCATGGGAAATTGGGAAGAAGGTTATCTTAAAACGTATATTTTTTTTAACCATGGGTGTGGTGGCGATTTTTGGAGTCATCATGATTTGGCTTCATGATAGGGAGAAGCTTGATGGCTTTTTGGCTGCTCTGAATTCATATCATGGATGCATCAAATTTACATGTGAAATAAGTGAATAGCACTTGGCATTTTTAGATGTCATGGTATGTTTGAATGAGGATACTTTTAGTATACTTATGTATATCATAAGTCTACAGATACACACCAATATCTTAACTAAAGGTCTTGCCATCCTCCGCATGCGCAAAGAAGTATCCCATATAGCCAAGCCCTTAGGTTAAAATGAATTTCTAACTTAGATGATCTTTATCAGGTCAGAATTAATGAACTGAAAGGATTTCTTGTGAAAAGAGGCTATAAAAAGGATTTTATTGATGACGAATTTAGTTGATGAAGGGTTATGATCGGCTGAGTACTCCAAAAGGAAAGGAATATAGGAATTTGGAAAAGGGACAAAGGATGGTTTTGACTTTAGACTATCACCCGTCCTACTGGAATTACAGTTGTTGGTTGATATGTCACCCATACATGAGAAGTTATTTACTATACAGGGTGTATGAAAAAAGGAGCCCTTTAGAAATTAACCTATTGTTATAATTTCAATGCCCAATCACTATGCTAAGCCTATGGCTGCGCAAAATATTGTCAGCTACGTGCATATATTACATATCTTTGTTACATGCACAAGCTTTTCTGCTCCTGGGAATTTAAAATAACTTCTAACAGCAAAAATAATTTGCCATGCATGAAATTCGATTAAATTGTGCATGTTTACGCACCTGTGGGCTTAGCACAGTGATCAGGCATTGAAATTATAACAACTGGCTAATTTCTAAAGGTCTCCTTTTCTTTTGATATACCCTGTAGTTCCAATGATTAGTTTTAGAAGACCTAAAAATTGAAAAGATATTATAGTTGGAGCCAAATTACCACCTTTAGAACAGGGAGTTAAGAGAATATTCTGTTGTGGAAAAGCCAGATGTCAGATTTGTAAGTTGCAATAACTGTAGCCAATTGGTAATGTTGGGTAGATGTCTTCCCACATCAACCATTCCTTTGATTGGGATTGATGCGGTGTTATTTACATGATAACCTGTAGGAAGTGTAGTAAACAATATGTGGGGGTACTATTACGTCATTTAGAACTCGATTTAACGATCATGCAAATTCACCTAAAACGTATGGAGAGGGTGAATGAGGTAATTAGAGGAGAGAGGAAAGAAGTAAAATGGGAGGAATACCATCGAGGGTTGGAGGATGTATTAGTGGAAACAATTGATGTGACAGATGTGAGGCTCTATGGATTGAAAAACTAAAAACATGTATTCCATTAGGACTGAATATCATTGAACCGTGACGTTATGTAAATTCGATCAAGTTATGTTAATTTTATAGGATAAGGTACAAAAAGTTTCGGTAACCACAGAGCATTTTCATTAAATACAATACAATGGAAACTCTGTAAATAGAAATCATCCTCTACTCGTTAATTCTCTACTAGCATTTATCATTCCTGATGACTACAAGATTGTCGAAACGTAGAGAATTAAAAATGATTTTTATTTACTGAGTTTCCATTGTATTGTATTTAAGGTATACAAAGTCTCTGTAGCTTGCGATTTAGTACGTTCTGAAGAAGGATCTGGTTCCCTAAGCGTACATTGTTTTTGTAAAGTTTTACTCAATGCCTAGATGTATACGTATATATAACTTTGATCCCAAATCTGAACAGAAATAAGTGAAAATTGCAAACGTTTTCATAGTAAACTAACGACACTACGATCTCTATTTACGGGGTCGGACCGAACAGAGTTAAAGATATCAATTTAGTTCTTCTTAATAATTCTTTAAACTACAAGGAAATTGAGAAAACGACCAAAAAAGTCTCGCTGAACATTTTCTTCACGTGACTAGTAGCACACCCAAAGAAGCGCTTTTGTGACCTAATGTTCTGCCGTAGTGTTCACAAAAACGTGATCTCGAGCCGAAATTCGAATAGGAAGTTTGTAAAAACAGCAAAAAATTGAAACCAAGATCGATATTCAGTTATGCAACCAAAAAGAGTTAAAGTTTTGTTGCATGTTTGTCGTAGATTTGAAGATTTGACATTATTAAATAGAATTGAAAAGGATAACACCTTAACGACATAATATCATCATAATTTTCCAGGCTCCCTGGAGGTCAACTTGACTAGTTATTACTCTCAGGAAACGGTGCTAGTAAAGAGCGAAGCTCGAGTCAACTATTATCTCATAGAAATTGAGAGAAAAGAATCTAATTCTTTCAGTAGAAACTAATTCATTTTTGATAGTCTTTCAAATTTGTTGTGAAAAATGGTATAAAAATTGTTTTTTTCCGAAAAATTCGGCCACTTTGCTAATCATGTCCACTCGATATCTGTTTAGCAACAGATATCGAGTAACGTAGCAGGTCAGATTGTTCCAATTGCATCACCCTGCTACATGATTAAAATTTAAAAATTGACTACATGATCTTAAAAATGGTCAGCTTTGCTCTCCCAACATTTCGAGCCTTCTTAAGCCATTGGGATAATCCTACTAATCAATGATTATCAGTAAATCATTTTTTAATTTTCATTAAACAAAGAAAGTTAGATTTCTTGTCATAATACTTTTTTTCAATTAACAGTAAGTATGCCAAATGTGTCCATCATTTTTTCCACAAAAATTCCAGAATTAAGCTGATTGCCTCTTAAACAATCAGATCCAGTTGCAAATTAATGACAATTATTCTTATGGGAAACATGGTTTATTATGGGCAGAGAGGGGAATATCAGGGTTTTGCTTGGGATTAAGGTTGAGGTTTTGGAGTTTTCAGGCTTTAGGATTAGAATTTGGATTGGATCAGGCATCCCCGTTCGCCAATGGTGTTCATTTCTGATATACATTTATCAATGTTCTTTTGGAGGTCCAAACCTTGGTCGTATTTCCTTGGTTCTGATCGTTGGAATTCCTGACACTAGGTTTTTCACGGTCACACAAGGCTGAAGTTTATGCCATTGAGCAGTTGGTTTTGCAGCGGTCAGAGTTTCTACCCAGTGTAATTCTTCAGTACCACCAACCTGTTTACCCAACATGACTTTCCCTAAAGGTATGTCCGAACCTATGGATACCTTCTGAAGGACTGTAGTTTGAAGTCTGACATCATTGATCGAAAAATCTTTCAAGTCAAACAGCAACGCCTCGTTGAAAAGAGGATTGTGAGTTCCTGTTTTGAAACTAGTCACCTTTCGATGTCGCAAATTGCGGTGGAGTAGGGTGACTTCAACATAAACTCCTATAGAAAATAAAATGAGACAATATTCTTTTAATTTGGAATCAGTCACTGACGAAAGTGTCGTAAAGCATTACGAAATATAACCATAAAACCTCAAATGGCTGGATACTACACAACATCAAAAATAGCATTTAGTAGGACATAATATAACATCTGTCTATACATAAAATAAGATATAACTGAAGGTATCGGTATCTTTAATTATTCTGGATATACTATCATTAATAATGTTATTAGTCTAGGTGCATCACATTTGTAAATTTTACCACCCGTGCCGGGTTTAGGCAGGGGTCTTTGGGGCTAACGTATTCAAACGAAAAGTACCCCAGGACCCGACTTCCAAACACTGAAGCTCAAAATTTTACTTTTTGCTCATTGTCGAGACATCAATTGAAATGAAAAGGTGTTTTGATCAATCTGAACGAAATAGCTTTGCTAACTTGCACTCGGTTTAACGAAAAGGATCAAGTTTTAATCAATTTAGTTTGGAATGGTGCCTTGATCGTTGGAGAATAATCAAACGTTGGCCAGAAAACCAAATGAACTGCGATAAGGTTCATTTTCTGGCAATGGCTCTGGGACTATCAAAACCTAAATTCAGCGCTCTATATATCTATAGCCCACTGCGGATCTATAGCGAATTTGATCGGATTTAAGTAGATCTAGAAAACAAATATATTATACACAGATTAATTCTGCATTAATCGAACAAACGTTGTGCATTTTTCTCTCCACCGATTTAGAGTCTCACAGATTATTAGAAGGTTATCAGTTGAGTGACTATCTGGGGCTCAGAATTTTAGCTTGACAAACATATGGATATTGTCTGAAGTACATGATGTGGACTGTAAGCAAGCTATTTCGAACCTAGAAAAAAACTTAGGTTTTTCTGGCATGCTCCATGACGATTTTGAGTAAAATTACGTATTTTCTAACTTTATAGGCGGGAAATATTAACAAATTAAGCATTTGTTGAGGAATCATTCGCTCGGGAAAAACGAAGGCAGAATTTTGCCCTGACTCAGCATGTTTTGCGCTGTAACACTTTTATTAAATAAAGTTCAATTAAAAGAGTACTTCAGATGCAAAGCAATCAAAGTTACGACATTCTGGACGTCGATCAACATTTTTGTAGTGCTGTGGGACCTACTAATTGCAAGTGGTGACATTAACAGTAACTGCTGAAATGAGACTCAGGAGCGTGCACAGGGAGTAGCTACAGTGGCCAAAGCCACTGCTCGTTTGACCTTATTAGCCGAAGAGCCCGTTTCAGTCCCAAACAATGATATAAATATGTGTTAGTTTTGTCCATCAGTGGACAAAATCAGGCGGAATTCCTTATTATTGTTATTCCTCAAAATCACTGGTGTCATTATTAAACAAAAAATTATAAGACTACCCAGGAAATAGGACGTCAAGTTAACCAAGAGAATGGCCTCTGTCCTGGTCACGTAACATGGAGAAAACTCTTTTCAGGAAACATTTTTGGTCTATAGAACATCAAGCCGGAAAGAGAAGAATGTAGTCTAGTAAAAGGGAGGGAGTGTCCTATTTTGCTTGAAGATTCCCTCAAAATATATTTGCAAGTCATTGATCAGACTTGTAGAAAATGTGAAAAAATAAAACAAATAGCTAGAGGTACAAAGTAACTTCAAGAAATTTGTTACCTGTGACGTGGCATCCATTGGTAATCATGTCAAGTGACTAGTGCGTGTCGTGTATGTTGGTCGGTTGATCTTTGACGATTGTCGGGTGTATCAGAGTCGCGAACAATGAAACTTTACATGGATTGAATACAATCCGAAATGATTACAAATAAAGTTAATGGCCTCCCAATAGGGATATTTATTACTACAGTTTTTAATTTTTAATTGGTAAATATTGTGGCTCATTTTAGTTACACTTACCTCTTCCAGAAAAGTAACCAGTTACCGCTAAAGTTGTTCAAAAAAGTAAAGATTATTTATTGCAACTACCTTACTCAAAGCACTGTATTATTCCATTAACTCTAATCGGTCCTACTCCTCAAAACATCCGGCCTCAGTGTAGGGTGTAAATGTTTCCATTTTGACCTTCTTCGTGTTTCAATTTTTTTGGAATCTGCGTCATGTGTAAATGCGTGAGTCAGAAAAATAATGTTTATGGCGTGCGTAATATTGTGATGACAGTGATGCTATGTTACTGAGGTATTGCTTGCGATCGACTTATTACTAGTGAAATCAAGTTTTTGCTCCGGTTGCCTGCAGTAGTGGCCGATCACTCTCTGCCATGCCGTATGAGTTGCAACCAATTCAACTTTTAGGGAAGTTTCGGAAGAAACGCTTGCCAGTGACAGACACAGGAATAGAGACAGCCCAAGTTATTGCAGATACTAGATAGCATATAAGTGTCACTTGCGTTTTCAAGGAACTGACAGGTTAGATGGTAATCGGCTTTTATCAACTTCACAAATTGTAAAAAGAGGAGATGAAAATTACGGAAAATACCTGGCGATAGATTACTTATAATTGACTTGGTCACCAGCACTTTTGATTGAACAGTAAATGAGCCTTCTTCCCCCATCATATTTATGTTGCCTTTGTTATATTCTATAAGGCAAATATTTTATTCGTTAACAAAAAAGTGTTGTTAGCTTCCTTACCACCGCTATCTTGACTTGTTTTCAGGTCCCTAGCTTTGAGAATTAGCACTCCCAATCGGTTGGTTGCTGGAAGGTAGGTCAGTGAGAATAAAATGCTGCTTGAATCTTCCTTTGTTGTCTCCTTCGTTGATAAATCCTGTTAATATATCACCCTCATTTTAATTTTAACATGCCTTAAATAGTGTCTTCTACATATCGTTACGGTATTAAAGATCGAAAAATGTAAATAGTAGCTTTGTTATTGTCCGTAATACATTTATATAAATATAAAACTGTCTTATATAAACTACGTATATTTGGATAAGTGATAGGCCAAGAAAGATAATAAATTTCTTTTCCACGTGTAAAAACCTAAAATTAAAGTGATATTTAATAGCTGCAGTTGTTGCAATTATTTTCCATTAAAACATCCACGAAATGAAAAACGAGTTTGTCTTATTTGAAAGAACTCTCGAAATAATAAAGCAAAATCTTCTACACTTTTTGTATATCTCACTTCGTTCTCGTGATACTAAGGTTTGTTTTCTTGCATACGTCACACTGCACATTAAGTTGTCGTAAAATTAACAATATTGTTTAATTTGTTGAACAATGTTATATATGAAACTGTGCAGGTGGATTTACTTCTCTCATAACACTAAGTAAAGCTTCTAGTAATTTAATAATATAATTTCAAAGATATGCCTAATTTTTTAGTAACTCAATATTCAGTCTGACGTATACGCAAAGTGTTATTTGCATATCAAATAAATCTGCATATCTACACTGCAAAATTTCAAATTCTTAGCAACAAAAAAATTAAAATAAGAAGTCTAGTAAATGTTTACTTAACAAGAATGTCAATTTACCTAAAACAAGAACAAATTTGCTTATCAAGCAAGGTATTTGGTTAGATGATTACTTGAAATAAGAAATCGAGTAATTTTTTCTTGATAAGAATATCTGTTTACTTAAAACAAGAACAAATTTACTCATCAAGAAAAGTACTTATTCAATGATTACTTGAAACAAAAACTCAAACAATTTTTTTCTTAATAAGAATATCATTTTACCTAATACAAGAACAAATTTACTTACCAAGAAAAGTTCTTGTTCAAAAGATTACTTGATATATATATCAAGTCTACATGCATGCAGAAAATTTTGCATGCTTGCATGCATGCACATTCATGCAAGCAGCAGTATATAGTAAAAATTCGCAACTTCAAGTTATATCATAAATCTACATTTTGTATATATAAACTCAAGATTACATGCATGCATGCATGTCTCAAACAACTGCAATAAGCCTTAACTGAATTAATGCATGTTAATTGTTGTGTAAAGGGTTATTGCCCTTTAGATACTCGTGCATAATGTCATTAATGTCATACTTGACAGCAACGTAACTGCTAGAGCATTTAGGAAGAAGAGTTTTTCTCGCCAAGAATTCTTGATGAGACTAAATATCTTATTAAGAATTCTCGCTAAGACCCATGCTTCAAAATTCTTACAGAGAATTCTAACTAAGAAAACGTTCTTGGTAAGAATTCTTGCTAAGTAAGAAAAGTATTCTTTGTAAGACTTCTCAACAAGAATATTTGTTCTTATCAAGAATATTTTACTTACTATTCGGACAAGTAATTTTTTACTTATTTTAAGTAATTTATTGCTTGAAACAAGTATTTTCTTGCTTAAAACAAGAATGAAAATTTTGCAGTGTATAGAACAACACAAGGCGTTATTTGCATATCAAATACATCTTTATATCTATAGAACGAAGTACGAAAAAGAGATGGAAACAAAATGAAAAAATGGAGCAATTGTAGGAGATGTTGCTTTGTACTTGCAAGAGTTCTTTCATACAAGACAAACTTAATTTTCATTGCATAGACACTTTGAATTCAAGAATTTTAGGCCTTCAAATTACGAAGCTCGTGAACCTCTAGTTTAGCTCCCTTGTCGAAAACTCAAGTCCATTACTCCTGGTGCCGCCCCTGATCTGTCGGGTAATACCTCTGACCTATATATTACTGGACTACGGGTCTCTGATAGTTTTGTAATGTCAACAATGTCCTCAATTGACCGGTGCCATCTTGGTGAGTCATCCGACGACGTCCGACGTCTAAAACTACATTAAAGCATTCAAAATTACCTTCAGTGGGTAATATCTAGTATTCAATAATGAAGGGGAATATGTTTGACGAGCCAATTGTTGTTCAGAGTACGTGCTTATTCTGTAATGGTATTGGATTATCAAGTAAGAGTGATGTCTCAACATTTAGTAAACCCATTGAAAAAGTAAAAATTAAAATCGATCCTACTCGATTTCCTCTTCTTCGGCTTTTATATGACATTAAATTTGTGGAACTATTGAAATCTATTTGTATTTTATGAACAAATTTAACTTCTAGATTTTTTTGCTGAGCGTCATCGAAACTACAAATGGTTTGCAATGAAACCGTTGAGATTTAGAAGCCAATAATGCAGGGGGTCACAATGGTTTCAAATACAATGTAACTTAATCCGATTCTTTTTTAAAGTTCAACCAAGATGGATCCTTTTGCTCTACCCCAGACGCATTGTACTACACTGAGTGGCGAAAGTGTTGGGACACTTGTTTTTGTACAGTGAAAATTTTCTTTTTTCTATCCCTCCTACCACTGTTCAATGCTGCTCGCTATGTAGACATATTGTTTCGGCTCCGGTATGATCTTTTGGTAATACTCAACATTCAATAGAGAAGGGAAGGGAGGGATAACATTTATTTAGTCAGAAAATGTCATACAATTGTGACTAGACATCGAAAATTGCAAGTGTTCCAAAGTTTGTTGTCATTGACTGTAATCTCCCTTAAGGTTGTCGCCCACCTTTGTGATTTTGAAAACAGCTTTAGTAGGCTTTGAAAGCCGTGGGTGTCCGGACACCCACAACTTTTGGAGTGTGGTATTCCCCTATAGAAAGGACACCCAAAACATTTTACCACTTTCCTGAAAATTTATGATATATTTAATGCCAGTTTGTTGCATGTGCACTTCCACGCCATAGCCAATTTCCCAAGTTTTCAAATTACTGTACAGATCCTGGTCCCTGAACCCTGACCACCCCTGACTGACATATAGGTCAGTGACCCTGTACTAACCAAAAAATCTAGCCTGCAAGCAAGCTCTCCTAAAAATTAATTTACTAGTATTCTCGTATTCTAATTTGTCAAGCTATCATTGGGAATCAATGCACAACTCAGCAGCCAAAAGGCACAATAGCAAGCGATAAACAGGGAGCGCCTAAGAATGTTAATGACATCTATTCAGTACCTGGCAGGCCAGGGACTTGCTCTATTAGGTTATGAAAAGCAGGAAGGATATCCATTCAAATTGTTATCTCTAAGAACACAAGATCGTGATGAAATGCAAACATGGCTTCACAAAAAGAGAAACTATCTGGATTCCACAGTTCAAAACGAGATTCTAACGTTATTCAGCAATGCAATCATTCGTCAGATAGTAAATAAAATCAAGAATATATCAAATATTTTTTCCATTTCGGTTGATGGAACTACCGACATAGCTGGACTAGAGCAAGAGGCAGTTTGTATTCGATATATTGATGAGAACTTGTTACCTCACGAGGACTTTTTGGGTTTTTATGAATGTCAGGAAACAACCGGAGCAGCACTTGGAAAAATAATTCAAGATGTTCTTTTAAGACTAGGGTTAGACATCATTAACTTGCGAGGTCAAACTTACGATGGGGGCAGCAAATATGTCAGGTGTTTACAATGCTTGCCAAGCAAAAATTGCAGAAATTCAGTCCTTAGCTATTTACATCCATTGTGGTGCGCATTGTGGTAACTTAGCAGCACAAGCTGTTCTCAACACTGAATCAACCAGGGATCTCTGTAATGCCATGGATACTCTTCAAGAATTGAGCAATTTGTTTTACCAATCTGGTAAGCTTAAAACCAAAATGTCGGACTTGCTTCAGGAAGATTCAGGGCATACAGCTGCCCCAGTCTCACTAGGTAAACTGTGTGCAACAAGATGGTTAACCAGAGTTGCAGCCATCATTGCCCTTAGACAGCAGTATGAGACCACTTTGAAGGCTTTAGATGAACTTGCAGAATCAAATGCAAGTACCAACACACGAAGTAGAAGCAATACATACATTAAGCAACACACTAAGCAACACACTCAGTAGAAGCAATACATACATTGCTCTGCACCTTTGTCACCTAATCTTTCAAAAAGTGGGAAGACTCACAAGTTTTCTTCAAATCAAAAGCTGCACTGTCAATAACATGGTCGGTTTGGTTGCACATGTGAAGTCCCAACTTCAAGATTTGAAAAATGATGCATTTTTTCAGCAAGAATTTAAGAAATGTATTGAAATGTGTGAATTGCTTTAGCTAGAAAGCGCTGTTGTTCCTCGCAAAAAAAAGACCAAAACGATTTACTTGAGCAAGAGAGACACATGTTGTAGAAAGTGTGGAACTATATTTTCGCTCACAATTTTATGGTGCAATAGACAATCTATCTATGCAGCTCACTGAAAAGTTCAACAGCAGAGGATTACAAACCTATCAGGCTTTGGAAGAAGTCTTGCTCAAAGGAGAAATGACTAGTGAAACACAAGCCTTATTGGTGAAATGTCATTTCGACCCTGAAAGCTTGGGTATTGAATTGAAGCATTTACATGAAAAATTTGCACCACTTCACTATGTTTGTGATGTTAGAAATAAACTTTGTGGAATGACGCCACTGGTTCTTGGACTATATGGGAATGCGGAATTACTTTGTAAGCTGTTGTTGGTATGTTTTTCCACCTCAATTGAAGCTGAACGCAGCTTTAGTAAACTGCGTCAAATATAGTCTTGGCTACGAAGCACAATGACTGCACCAGGACTAAATGCACTAGCAGTTTGCCGTTCTCACCAGGAGATCCTCAACGATTTAAACATTGACGAACTTTGCAAAGCATTTGCATGCAATGAAACACGAATAGGGGTTTTTGGAGGATTTTAGTAGTTTGAAGAAAAAAACTGATTCAAAATTATTAATGTCAAAGAATTTAATACTTGTTTTACTTTAATGCTTTATCCAGTGATGGATTACCAGTCATCGTCATGGCGCCTGGAGGCTAAGTAAAATCCATAGATAATATTCTCACACCTTGAAATGGTGATGACAAGCATTTTCTATAAAGCCATACATTGAATAGATTTACTGTTTCAAGTCTGATTTGTGATAACAAAAAATCAAACAAACCTACTTCGAGACATTCACGGGCCCATTTAAAAAAGGGGCCTGTAGGCTTCAGCCAACTCAGCCTGTAGGGTAATCCGCCACTGGCCTTAACATAGGGTTGGCACAGAACACCCAGAACTTTTAAAACCTTCCAAAGCCCCTGTTAACTACCACTTTCGTTGTTTGTACTTGTTTTACCATCAGTGCCGCAGCCAGGGGGAAGCCTTACGTTGAAGAAACGAAGGTAAAACATGTGGCTTTTTAACAGAAAATTGAAAAGAAAAAACAGACGATATGCTTGTAATTTTCCTGATGATTTATTAAGATGTTTTACACAAAAAACTTAGTTGCCCGAAGGTAGACGTAACATGCTCGCCAGCTACAACCAATCAGTAGCCAGTGCAACGAGCACTAGCCAGTCATTGTCATAGCACATCAAAAAGGGGGGTTACAAAAGGACGATTACAAATAAGTGCAATGACGACGAACAACTTATCTGATTTTCAGCTGCACAGGCTACATAAACCCCAGAAAAAAATCCTTTTTTCCGCAGGAAGTGAATTCTGCACATCGAAGAGTGACAACTGACTTGCATCCTGGATTCAAACCCTTTACACTACAACTAAACTTATTAACATTAATTTGATTGAAAATAAAATCGTGTCACTCATAGTTCACTACTTACAATATATATATAATAAAACCCATTAATATTATTAAAAAAGAATGGCTTTTAGCTCAAATTTTGGCGCAGAGCAAACCTTTCGTTTTCGCTTTCTTACCTTTATTTGATGAAGTTTTATGATCTCTTTAGATATGATCATTGCTGTGTCTGAGATATTGAATCCTTCTATATCAAGTTGAGCCAATGAATGAATAACCTCTCCAAAGCAAGTGAGATGAAAATATGGGTCGACGTACCACACAACGAAGTGGAGCTTATTCTTCCACAAATCCTCAAAATTGATTTTGTACTCAAATATTTCTTCGAACACAGGCTTAAAACTGTTTTCTTGAACGGCAGTTGTAAATGGTCGTTGGGACTCCATTCCAGGAAGCAAGATGCATTCAATCATTACTCTTGGTTCCTTGCCATCTTGGTCTGGGATAACTTCGGCTCTCATTATTCTTACTAAAAACACAGATCTGGCCGAGCAAAACAGAAAGAACCAAAAGTTATTTTAGTTAAGGCAACCAATGATATCTCAACTAACCACCACATTTTTTCCATCATTTCACAATAAAATTGTTTTCGCTTAGGAACAAACTATTTTATTTTTGAGGGGGTTGGACGATTACCAAAAAATACTCGTGCACGGAAAAAATTGAGGAAAGAATGTTTGTGCATAACAAACCAAAAGGAAAAAAAAGCAAACAAACAAAGCTCTACTTTATACATTTCTACCTTCCTTTTAAAGATATTCACATAATACTCAGGCTTTGAAGGAATACTCAAGTGATACGTGTAAGGCGTGAGACTTACGTTCACTTTTTTTGCAAGAAGATCAGCAAATGATCTTCTTGCAAAAAAAGTGGACGAAAAAAATTCTTGCACAGTAAAGTTTGCCCAAACCCCCTCAAAAATGAAATGATCCGTCCCTTATATAAAAAACGATTTCCTTACAAATACAAGAGCGGACTGCACAGCTTCCGACCGTATTAGAGTCTTGGTTTTCCGCCATAAAATACTCTTTAAGTAATAGTTAAAATATGATCAGACGCGAATATTTTAACTGACTTATCAAATGAACAAAAGAATGAAGCTTATTAGTATTCTTAACTTTGATAGAGAATACTAATAAGGCTAATTAGTATTCTTAACTTTTGATAAAGATCACTCATGTCCAACTGTTGATCTTTATTGAGATTTACGAAGGTATACATGTGACCTGAATGCTGCGTTTTGATTGCTTGCTGCTCTGATTAATTATTCATCAATTTGATAAGTTTGATATATTTGAATATCAATAGGATCAGATACATCATCCTCGCCATGCGCTGTACTTTCCAGTCGACTGAGAAGACTCTGACAAGGTCGATGCTTAATGCACATAATTTTGTTGTCTTCTGATCCTTCAAGAGCTGAAGACAGAGCACACACCTTGAATGATTCGATAATTTCAAAAGAATAAACACATTTTTTATAAAGCTTTAGCATTCGTATTTTGTTATGATTTCATCCTGAGATTGATTTTCCGGAGATGTCTTTAATTTATAGAGGGTGGGGGCTAAATAGAGGGTGGGGGCTTATTTTCTTTTGCTGATTTCTAAATGGGGGCTAATTAGGAGAGCGGGCTAAATAGAGGAAATACGGTAATCAATAATAACTCTTCTTGGCAACTCGCATGCTGAATCGCCTTTTGGCCTGGTCCGAAAATTACTTGATAGCAATAGCAATAGTTTTGAAACCTTTAGTAAGCCAAATGTTTATGCACAATGGTAAATTCCGAATACGCCTATTTAAGCGTTATTCGTTAAATGTGTTGCAGCAAACCATCCAAATTTTCTCCGAACGCAAATAAATTTGCATAATACTGGACACTTCATGTTTGGATATACCTCATAACAACAAGCACTCTCTCTCTTCTGTGGTCAGTTGAGGCATTATTATTGAATGTGATACAAATAAACTTTTTGTATTGTTACGGCTTGGGAATTACTTTGA
The DNA here is from genome assembly GCA_036872915.1 of Nanipora kamurai. Taxonomy (NCBI): domain Eukaryota; kingdom Metazoa; phylum Cnidaria; class Anthozoa; order Scleralcyonacea; family Helioporidae; genus Nanipora; species Nanipora kamurai. The sequence goes on along the minus strand of JBAHVQ010159787.1, from coordinate 367 downwards.
TTTACCGTTGTGTGTAACCATTTGACGATTTCATACTTTCATTGTTTTAGGTTTTAACATCTTACAAATTAATACAATAAGAGATTTGTAAAGAATACTGATTGAGTTTTAATAGGGTAGCTTTTTTTTACACTACAGTCGACTCCCGGTAACTCGAACCCTCGCTAACTCGAACCTCGCGCTAATTCGAACCAAAATTGATTTCCTCTTGATTTCTGAAAAACATTTACAGTAATTTTACCCTCGGTAACTCAAACCCTCGGTTACTCGAACAACCCGCTAACTCGAAGCAATTTTTCTTTCCCTTAAGGTCCTTTTCTATATAATTTTACCCTCGATAACTCGAACCATGTCTGTCAATACCTGA
>JBAHVQ010159757.1:0-22404 GCA_036872915.1 Nanipora kamurai | reverse complement strand
CATCTGAGTCGTAGTGGCTCAATGGTTAGAGCGTCTCACCGGTCATTAGAAGGTTGCGGGTTCGATTCCCGTCTAGGTCTCAGAAATCGTTTTTCTGAGTAAACGAGCTTGAAGAACGTTCTCTGTTCTTCTGATATTTACCAAGCTCCCACATGAGCAGGCTTTCTGCTCAGTGTTTAAGAAAACCAGCTAGGTTAGCCAGAATCAAATCCAGCGTGTTTGACCCTCTTATTTAAAAATTAACAATTTGTTTGGGAGAATATGGAAATTGGCAAAGGCCCATAGGACTTGATATTCCTGTTCATTTGGAATATCCGAGAGAACGTTAACTGTAAGATTGTTTTTAACATAACTACCTACCCCTCTATGTTCTTTTACTTTCCTGTCCCGTCTTAAAACCATGTAAATTTTACGTTGAATAACATCATCTGTAATGCTATTAGTAAACCAGGTTTAAGTTATAAAAACAATATCACAGCTGCTGTTCTTTGTAACCTACGCTAACTCGTCAACCTTGGGGAGCAATGACACCGCATTGGAAAGCATGATAAAGGGTACAAAATAAAAACGATGTCGTTCTGTTGTAATCACATTAAGTCCATTCGTTTGTTCGTAGTCATTTAATATCGTCGTTGATATCATTGAAAATGGGGTGGCTGTACCAGAATGTCCATCAGTAGTCGAAGGACGGTGTGTCTTGTTTTCGTCTTACTGACCAAGGGTTGTTGAAGTTAATCGTAAACTGACCGAGATTGAGTCTGTCATGTTCTGTTCGCTGTAGGCCTTTGTCGACCATTTCTAATGCTGTTATTGCACAATGCATCTTTTCGAAAAAAAGGAAGCTTTTTCACTCGCCCTTGGAGGCCACTGAGACATTAAAGCGTGAAAGAAATCACCTGCTATTCCTTTTAGACAAAAGCGTTTCCTCCTTAGAAATGGGCATGGTACTTTATTTTTGGGTATTTTAATTGACCATCGTAGTTACTATGGGAACAATCACACTTGTTTGCCTTCACGCACCATCCTATACCAAATAAATATGGGCATAGGATGTCACTTTTAGGTGGTGGGATTTGTTTCTGGTCTTTCATGTTGAGACAAGTATGTGTAGGTCATGTTTCATGAAATGCTGTTCGAATTTCACACACTGAAAGAGATATCTTCTTAACGTCAAGATTTTCCGCCAGTTTGATGGATTTTTCGACTACGTATCGTATATGGGTCGATAGGCTGGACTAATATATTTGGGTCACACTCGATAGATTTTTCTTCGACCGACGCCAGACCCATTTTGTCACGTTCCGTTGACTCATCTGGTCTCGAAGGACTCTGTTTATATCCGGAACTCAACTTTGAAGTAGTACAGTTCTCGATTAAATCCGTTATGTTAGTCTTAAAAGATAACCGGCCATCCCGGAGCTTCTCTATAATTTTCAAAGCTGACCTTGTATTTGTTGAAATAATTCTTAGTGTTTTCTCCCAATTAGATTGCACAGAATTTCTCATGGGAACTGAAGGGTGAGGATTACTTACTCGAGTTTCGTCGAGCTGTGTTTTTGAATAAATTATATCTGTCTGTTTACAATTATCCAAGTTTGAACACAAAATGAACCAAGACTGATTTCATCTTGTAAAACTCCGTTAGTAATTCGTTTTATTGAATATTATTCTTCAGTCGAGGGTAATTTTCCTTCTTGAACAAGAGACATTGCTTCGATGATTGTCTGTTTGATGTATAACCAATAACAAATTCTTCTTTGTTAGGTCGCTATATTTCGCTTGCAATAGAAGGGATTTTTTTATTATGATACTAGGTTAGCGTTATAAGACCACAGCTAAACATTTTAGCGCTTCCACCTGGAGTAGACCATTTGCCTTGCAAGCCAAGTTCTTTGACAAAATTTTTTAACTTTTCAAAGTCGCCGAGCCACTTAAACTTTCGATTGTTCTTGTAATAAGCTAATAAATCACATCTACCTTAATTCAGGAAAGCAATAAATTCGTTTCCTCCCAAATCAGTAGTGTTACTAGTGTGTTTGACCTTCTTAGCAGCTTCCGGCACATTAGATATCTTAAAGAACGAAGACTATAATAGTCCATAATTTCCGCCATTTCCTCTCGCCACGATATGGACCCTGGTAAGTCAATAGCTAATTTATTACTAACTATCTACAATCATTGACAAAAATAGTTGGCACGACATTGTAGAGTTATTTTCCAATATTACATTGCTAGGAAATCGGACATTTCGTCTCCCGTTTCCCCCCTTCGCCCGTTTCAATGTTGTTTCGTATATGACAAAGTTACGATGTATAGCACTACGCTGTAAACATGTCATTTAGGTAGCACACGACATTAAAAAAGGGGGGAGACGGGTAAGAGAAGAGTAGTGGGGTGCGGAACTGCTTGACATGCATGTTCATGCTGACAATTTCTTCAAAGATTATAGCTAATATTTTACTATCTATTTAACTAATTTATTACTATTTATTTATGTGAAACTGACAGTCGCAAACAAGTCAACTGCCAACATCGACTAATAAGTCCAACTCCAACATCGCTTGTTTTTTATCTATTGTTGCCACCAGTTCCTCTGTTTTCTCTACAAGCATGTGATGTTAGCAACCACCAGAATCAGGCAGGCGAATCTAATATCCTGCTTCCAGGAGCTGCACTATTATCTTCAGTTGGGAATATAATACCTTGTATTTCAAATAGTAAGTATATGTGGTAGAACTAATTCTCATAATTTATTTTTAGGACTGTGTGAGCCTCTTGTGGCTCCACAACATATATTTGGCTTAATGATGTAAGATGTTACTCCGAGCGACGAACCGGATAAGTAGAGAAGGCTCTACTTGGAGGACCTGTATGGAGAAAACAAGTATATGTTTTGAATTATCAAGAGCTCGAGTAAAATCATTTCTTGACCAGCTTCAAACTTGACCCATTAGCCTAGTTCGTAGACCGTCGGAACAGAAAGCCGAATGTCGCACGTTCGAATCCCTGACGGGCCAAGTAGAGATTTCTCTGACTACTTCTACGGCATGGTTCGTCACTCAGAGTAACATCTAACATCATTATTCTGTACCCGAGTTCATTCTTCTACTTGTGCTATTTAAAATCAGATAGGATTTAAACGTCCCGTTATGGAGGAAACTAGTATATGCTCCGAAATATCAAGAGCCTAAATAAGGTCATTCCTCGACCAGCTTCAAACATGACCTGTTGCTCAGTTGGTAGAGCGTCGGACTAGTAAACCGAAATTCGTGGATTCGAATCCTTGCCGGGCCAAGTAGAGTTTTCTCTACTTGTCCGGTATGGCTCGTCCCTTGGAGTAACATCAAACGTCGTTATTGTCTACCCGAGTTTATTCTTTTGGTTAAGCTTAATATTTGACTTGTGTATAAATTTGTGCACCAAGTGAGCATACGCTTTCATCTTGTTATAGGACTATATGTTATAGCACTATATATAGGATTATATGTTCTCATTGTTCTGTTTCCAGAAAAAGTAGGTAATATCGCAAAGTCGTCCGCCGAGATGTCGTGATGAGATGATCTAGTATGAGAAAGAATGCTAGATAACTGAATACAAGGTCTTTTATTTTCCCGATTAAAGGCGAGACACCTAAGTGTTCAGAAATGCGCGTGGGCAAAAGGCGGCGAGTTTACCGTATAAATAACGCACAATTCAGCTTGAGGAATGCAAGAGAAGAGGAGTTTGATTAACTGCGAGCGTATTTGGAAGGAAATGACTACCCGTGAATGTGAAGGCAAAATATATAATACGTTTAAAAACGTCGACGTTTTTAGCGGCAAATGAAAAGTCCTTGTCAAGAAACTTGCCAAGACATAGGTCAAAGAAGGGAACTGGATAACCATTGTTGGTAAAAAGTCTTCTGTCTTTGATAACTTTCGAATGAAAAATATGGTAGGTTGAGCATTCCTTAAAATACCTGTCGAGAAGATTGTAAACAAGTCCACGTTTAAACGAAATGGGGATAAAACTGTCAAAATTTCTGAACCGTCGAAAAATAATGGGGTTTGTAATAAATCCAAGTGGAAAAACTATTGTTACGTTCAATTAAAATATCCAGAAATGGAAGAGTATTTTTTACCTCTATCTGGTACAAAATTTAATGCTGCTGTGTTGTGAATTTAAATAATCTTAGAACAGTTTAACATGGAGGGGAGAACGAAATACTGAACACAAACCAGTCATCTACATAACGACGCTAAAATAAAGGTTTAAAATCTCTAGGACAATTATCCGACTAAAATTTTTGTTGAAAACATAAGAATTTGTTGGCGAACGAAGGATCTAAGGGGATCCCATAGCTACTCTATAAACTTCTTCATAAAGGCGGCCGTTAAAAAGAAAAAGTCAATTTTTAACCGCAATATACAAGAATTTCCTAAACGGTGCGTACGAGAATCCAGAAAAATGTGTAGAGGAAGAGAAAAGCCTATTAATTATAATGTCAATGGTTTCATCAATTGGGATATTAGTAAAAAGGGATAAGATGTCAAAGCTTGCCATAAAGACAATGTAGGTGTCGAGATCAAGTTTACGGAGTTTCTCAACAAAAGAAAAAGTGTTGTTAATTATATACTGACCTAAGGACATTTCATGCTAGAAAGAAACAAGATATTTAGCTAGATTATACGAATGAGTACCTAGGGCAGAAAGAGTAGGTCTTAAAGGGACATTGGCTTTATGTACTTTAGGCAATCCATATAATATACCAGGCCTAGAGCCTGACGGAACGAGTTTGTCATAAAGTTCTTCAGAGATGACGTTCTCTCTTTTTAATTTTTTGAGGAAATCGCAAAAAGGTTTTCTCTCGGTTTAGTGTACTTTGGATCGGATGTCAGCAACTTCAGCTTGGTCTCGTCACTCAGGATTGCATCAATATTGCAGGTATAGTCAGAACGGTTAAGAAGAACCATTTCGCTTCCCTTGTCCGGTATAATTAAGACAATACTCTTATCTTCTTTAAATCTATTCAAAATCTTATAATCGTCCCGCGCTAGTAGAAAGTTAGTTGGAGCGAAATTCTTATAGCCCGATAAAGCAATATCTTTTAATTTGGTTTTGACGAAATCTTTCATAGCATTACAGGTGCGAGAGATGGTTCCATGATTCAGTTGTCTCTGGAGTAGTTCGAAAGGAGCAAGAAAACCACAGCAATCTAATTTCGAGCAAGGGATTGAAAAGTTTAGTCCACTCGCCAATAGGTGTTTTTCTTCTTGGGCCAGAGTTCGGATGGAAAAATTGAAGATAATGTCATCAGGGTTGAAATTAGCAATTGGCGAGTCCGAGCGCAACCTAAGTAATTACTTTTCTTGTATCTTTCCATGCTTTTCGATTCTTTTGGAGTTCTCCTTATCAGTAACAGACTTGAGATGGATGAGGTTGATGTAGGGGACAAGTGCTAAAAGTTCAGAGTAAGTAGTCGAAGCCTGTTTATAAATATCAATGTAATATTCTTACCGAATTAATGTAACTTCACTTTGAAAATGTTCCGCGTTGGCAACGAAAAGTCAGTAAAGCTTTTATAAAGTCAACGTATCTGCTGTTTCTCTTTTATGATTCGTTGATGGCTATTCATATTAGAATTTTGACCTAGGTTCTAATGTTCATACTTAGTTTGCGATTTCCGCCTGGTAAATCTCTGGCGAATGTTGTAACGGAACGTTATCAACATGGATCGCTTTATGCTTTCCACAAGTTTCACCGGTTTGAATTGAAACTTAGCAAATGCGAATTGAATCTCCTGTTTCTACTTAGTTGTAAACGTCGAGTCATTATTCCCGCAGTTCATTTGATTTAAACTCGCTAATCGAAACTTGAGAAATTCCAGAGTTAATCGGATGCTGTCAACGAAAACTTCTTGACGAAGAAATTTGACACAACGGTTCGAGAATCAAAACCTTTGCCACTCAGGCTTTGAATGCTTAGTCTGAACGTTTTCCACTTGTCTCTTACATTGACTTCAGCCATCTCAAGTCTGTTTCTGATAAGGAGGACTCCAAAAGAATTGAAAAGCATCAAAAGATACAATAAAGAAAATTACTTAGATTGTGCTCGGATTCTCAAACAGCTAATCTCAACCCGATGACATTTTGTTCAATTTTTTCCATCGAACCCTGGCCCAAGAACAAAAAGAACTATTGGTGAGAGGACTAAACTTTTCAATCCCTTGCTCGAAATTGGACTACGGTGGTTTCTTGCTCCTTTCGAACTACTTCCGAGACAACTGAATCATGAAACCATTTCTAGCACCTGTAATGCTACCAAAGATTTCGTTAAAACCAAATTAAAAGATATTGCTTAATCGGGCTATAAGAATTTCGCTCCACTTACCTTTCTATCGACACGGGACGATTATAAGATTTTGAAAGGACTTAAACAGGATAAGGACATTGTCTTATTTAAACCGGGCAAGATAAACGGAATTGTTATTCTTAACCGTTCTGACTACACCAGCAAGATGGATGCAATCCTGAGTGACGAGACCAAGTTCTAGCTGCTGACGACCAATCCGATCAAAATTAGCCTAAACCGATAGAACAAACTTTGCAAAATCCTCAAAGAATTAAAAACAGAGAACATCATCATGAAGAACTTTTTGAAAAACTCGTTCCGTCAGTCGCTAGTCCTAGTATATTATATGGACTGCCTAAGGTACATAAAGCCAATGTCCCTTTAAGACCAATCCTTTCTTCTAATTGTTTGTTTGTAGTTGAATTGTGCGTTATTTTTATGTGTGGAAAACGCCTTTCTAGTATTTTCGGGTTCAAAGACCCAATCCCTTACCTGATAAGATCGCGTGTTGTCTATCAAGACTCGCATCGGGGAGCATCGTCTATAGGGCAAACTCGCCGCCTTTTGCACACGCGTATTTCTGAATACTTAGGTGTCTCGCCTTTAACCGCGAATAAAAGATCTTGTACTCAGTTATCTAGTATTCTGTCTCATAACAGGTCGTCTCATCACGACATCTCGGCTGATGACCTTTCGATAATCTCTTCTTGTAATTCACCTTTTCAGTAACTTATTACGGAGAGCCTACTCATCGCTAAATTTAAACCTGCCCTTAAAGATAACATCAGATCTTTTCCACTTTCTTCATTCTAATTTATCTTCCCACCTTATTCTCTCGTTCTACTTTCTTCTCTCTCATTGGCTATTTATGTTTCAAAACCTTCTGAATATCATTTTAATATCCTTACCGAATTTATGTAACTTCATTTTGAAAATGTTGCATGTTGACAACGAAACGTGATAAAACTTTTATAAAATTAACCTGTCTGCTATTTCTCTTTAAGGATTCGTTTAAGCTATTGGTATTAGAATTCTGAGGTCGGCTCTAATATTCATACCTTGCGTTAATGTAGTTTTCATTTTTTGACCTTTTCAGGTATAGTTAACAGCGGTAAACGGACCAACGATAATACTAAGCTGGACCAATCTGACAGTAAGTTCAACATATCGTTGCTTTCTTTTAAACTAATTTTAATTGGTCTTGGGGGACTTGTTCCTTTTGACATATGCTTCCGATGTGCTACCGAATCCTGGATGAGAGGGAAGATTTGAAGCATTGTCTGCCCGCCTAACTGATGCTGACTTTCAAAGGAAAATCGTAAGTGTCTGATTACGGATGTTTTGCTCTGCCTGCTTTTTACAGAAGATATGATACTTAATCTTATCATTTAGGGCTCGTTTAATGAAAAAAATTGATTTGAATTGCAAGTTTCATACAGTAGGAGAGGGAATACCGTAAATGATCCATTAAGCGCAGCGGCTCGATTAAGCACCGCAGTCGAATAAGCGCCGCCTCTCTCACGAAAATAATTTAATAAGCGCCGCAGTTGAATAATCCCCGAGGCGCTAGTTTGAAATTTAATAGATAAACGCGTTATAACACGATTGAGAGAGTAGATCATTGTCAGTATAAATATTTAATGTTTAGTTTTACCATATCTTTTACAACCGGACTCATACAAAAGTTCTAAATGTTTAAATTTGCCATTCTTCTTGGTTAATTGGGCGTCTAACACTTGCGCATGTCGTTGATTTTGCGTTTATGCTATGAATTTAACGGAAACCACCAAACCAACTTCTCGCTTTCTCTTTCCCGTAATGTTAGCTAGGAGTGTATTTGACTCGTCCTCCGTAAGAAAATAATCTAGTAGACTTGAAAATTCCACAAGGACGTGCCCGACAACAATCTTTTTTCCTTGGGCTGAAGTTTTAAAAACACCCACAGCGTGTTCGTCATGATCCTTCGCTTCTTTTGTGGTGTCTTCGTGGCATTCCGGGTGTTCACCTAATTCGGGATTCTAGGCCGCGGTGACTGTTTCAAATATTAACTTGTAAACCATCGTAAATTCCACTGATTCTGTTCTATCCATTACTAAATCACTCAATATACGATATTGTGCAGCATAAATATCAAATTTCGTTACCGTTGTCTCTTTTAATAGGGCATCAGAATCAAAATAATAAAATGGGTCGTCTTATGTTATGGTGTTTTATTTACTATATAGCAATAGGTATGTGTTAACTTCTTTTGAAATAAGCGCCGCAGTCGAATAAGCGCCGCATCTTTAACTAATAACATTTAATAAGCACCGGGACGCTTGATCGATTATTTCTATCAATCGATAAAATCTACCAAACAATAAATCCATTGTTATTCTTGAATAACGTTTTACGACACTTCTCTGCTTGAAGATTTATAGCCAAACTACGTCAGGTGTTCCTTTTCTGGATTCGTAATTCGTTTCAAATTTTCCTCATTACCTTCGAGAATTTCGGAGACGTCCTTGCTAATTTTCAGAGGAACTTTGCTACTGCTTGGAAGTTCCTTTTGAATTTACCTACAATCTTTGACAAAAATTGTTGGCACCAACATGCATGTTAACCAGTTCTACACCCCACTACTCCTCTCTTCCTCTTCACCCCCCTTTCAATGTTGTGTGCTACGTAAATGACATGTTTACAGCGTAGTACTATTCATTGTAACTTTATTGTCATATACGAAACAACATTGGAACGGGTTAAGGGGGCAAACGGGAGATAAAATGTCCGATTTCCTAGCAAGGTAATATTTGAAAACAACTTTACCGTGTCGTGCCAACTATTTTTGTCAACGATTGTCTAAATAACATATAAAACATAAAATTAAAAAAAGAATATCAACAACAGATGGACATGAGCAGTTTCAAATTAGTACAAAGCCCAAGAAACAATTGTTGTAGAATTTTAAGAAATATAGACAGACATTTCGTGACATTGTTATTATTTGTAGAACGAAGAATGATTATCATAAGCGAAAATTTAATTCTGTAATAAAAGAGTAGATATGGCAACATTTAAAAATAAAGTCTTTCACTAAATGTCTCAATTTAAATTGATCAGAAATCTGCGAAGTCAATGGCAATAGAGTTTGTATTATGACAGTTAAAGTATCTCGTATTTGGAAGGATGACGGAAGTTTTGCCTGTATTTCTTATTACTTTCAAAGCCCTGCGGAATTTATGGTTGCAGGCATGATGATGTAAGCAGGACAGCGTATCATTTGTGGCAAACGCGTATAGTCATTCGTCGGTGCAAGTATGGAAATGTCGCATTACGACAGTACTAATTCTTCAACAAATTCATAGGAAGATGATGTTGAGTTACGCTCCCGTGAAATTTGTCAGGTACACTTGGTTACATATAGCCACGACGACACATTGAAATTTCCAACCAGAGCATTGTTTTCTTTCGCATATTCCTTTTAGTCGTTTTGGCATGCTTGATATGGTTTTGTCTATGTAGTCTTTGGCTATTGACCAAACGTTATGCTTCACTGCGCCCACAAACTCGTCCCATGTCGGATGCGTGACGTTACGTTACTTGACTTCATTATCTATCCGTTTTCTCATCACATGAGACATATTTTCGATTGGGTTAAGATCGAGCGATCGTGGTGGAATTTTCTCCATTGAATCGCCTATCCTTGCTATGGCACCTCGTGCTTTTGCAAATGTTTGAGATGGATAATTGTATATGAAACGTATTTTTGGGTCCTCTTCCCCTTTTCCTGTTACTTTAAAAGGATCGGAAATTTTCATGTTACAAATCGTGCAAAGTAATTCTCGTTTTTTTTTTTATTCATATCGCTAAGCAAGAATTACGCTTTTCGCATGAGCTATGGCTACCATAAGATGAAGCCGTTTCCCCCCAGACAGATCCTTACTTCCCTTTGTTGTTATTTCCAACCCCTCACTTCTCTTTCTCCAAACTCTATTCTTAGGTTTTGACGCGTCACTCAACGGATTATTTTTAAAAACAAATGAAACACCGTCTAGATAAAAGGCGACATCCTTTGTCCAAAAATCTTTCCGCCGTTTCAATATCGCTCTCGCGTACTTTTGTCGTTGTTTGTAGTCTCTTTTCGTGTAACTGTCATACAAACGTTCCATAATGAGCTGCGGTTTGGGAAACACCGTTCCTTTCCACAAACTTCATTGCCATAAAGTTAGAATTTTGTTCCCTAAGTGTCATTATAGCTGTAACTTTCTTTTATCACATAATGATAGAAGTTCAGGTCGGCCACGTTTACAGCTTTTGTTTTTTCGGTTGTTTACGTAAATCTTCTTGAACAACTCGATATGAATATTTCGTTTCATGCCACAGGAACACAGTCAAAGCGCGTTGTTTGTCGCTCGATCTTTCCTTGAAAACGATTTCCCAAAGTTTAGTTGTATAACATATTGTAATAGCAACGTCATCTAATTAATACGTCATTTTTTGAAAACATGCAATAATGTGTTTTTGATTTAATTTGAGGTATGTTAACTTTTACACTTATTTCTTGTGTCACACGAGAGATATATCGTTTTAGTACCTTCGACATTTTCAGACTTTCTCAACATTTTCTCAACTTTTCTCAGACCTTTTCAGAATTTATCAACTTCGAGTATCAAAATATCACAAAAAAACCCCAAGCAACTGCAGTTATGGTCGAAGTTTGGAAGCCTCCCATCTACATGTAATATTTTCAAACACTGTTGTACCGAAAAACCGGAGCTGTCATACCATCAGCACCAATGTTGATTTCACGCACTGTTTAAAATTTGTACCGAAATTTGACAGTTACTACGAATTTTGACTTGAAATGTATTTTGAAATTTGGCTCTGGCGACATCAAAGTGAAATCAAAGTGAAATCGTAAATGGACCAACTGGTTCTGATGACGTGGCAGATCTGCTTGATTTGCTTCGTGTATCGTTTGTAATACTGTAAATGAGAACGACCGAATTGCTAGGATTCTCGTATAATTCGGGGTTTTGTAGGCAATTATATTCTTTGTTAAATCAAAGTGACCTTGGGATTTTGGCGCTTGGCCTTTTGGCATATTTACGCGCAATCCGCTTTTTCACTACTACGGTGTCTGACTTTAAATGTTACATGGAGACGGGATGATTCCAACCTTCGAATAAAATCACAGTTGGTGTTTTCCTTTTGTGAAAATTTGGTATAAGAAGTTAGGAAATGTAATCCAGAAGTTAGGAAAATTCAGAAAGAACTTGCAAGCAGTAGGAACGTTGAAAATTTCTTATGGAGATCTCAAATTTTCTCGGGATATTTGCAAGCAAGTTTGCAAACCTGGCGAAGGTAATGAGGAATATTCTGAACAACTTAAGAACCAAAAAGTGGAAAACTTCTCACAACGCGCTATGCTGGTGTAGTACAAGAAAAAGTCCCGAATAAAACTGTAGTTTTAGTTATAGCTTTGACGAGAACGTGACTTATTATTCTTTCGGTCTTTACAGGTACAATTTATGGTCGCTGTTTGTGGACACAGCTGTCCACTAAGCACGAAAAGAAATATGAGCAAACTAGGAACCAATGAACTTTGCTCGGAGTACAGTGTGAAAGGAAGGAAATTCGAACTATCTTTTAAGATGCATGGTTCTTGTAAGTATCTATAACCGGGAGGTGTATAATAGGTAGTGGTAGGTACGTGTATTTCCCATTATCTGTGAAGTGTATTGAAACGTTGAGAAATAAGGATATATAGCAGCACTTTTACAAAAAATCGAGTGCGTTTCAGCGTTAGTATTTCCTTACCAAACAAGTTAGGTTTATTCGCACTCGAGCACGGAAACAAAGTTTAATTATTTTTGTAGTTACAGTAACAAAGTATTTGATTTGGTCAAAAGGAGAATAAACCGTCCAAATACCATGCTCTAGTTTCTGTTGCGTAGCGCATACAGTTCCATGACAAATCAATTTGTCAGTACTTGGGCTATTGTACCATTATCATATAAAACAAGCAGTAGCAGTTTAGACATCGACTTGAAGTTTTAGTAAGCGATAAACGTAACATACTCCTTGACTGCTCTTTTAAAAGCATGCCTACCTTTAGATAAAAGTTTATGCGGACGAGTAAAATGCAGAATGTTTAAAACATGCACCCCACAAACCTGGTGGATCTCGATATTAGGTATATATGTTTTATCTTAATTTTGTTATCTATGATACAGGAATTGAACATAAAAATATTAATTAGGATTACTTTTATGATTCTCCCGGAGCCTCATCTTGAAATACTTCGTGTGCGATTACATAACCAGAATAAAGTAAAAACGCGCACCTTTTTTTTTCTCAAGTTAGGCTAAATTGGTTATTATAAACAGTGTTTGTAGCGAGAAAACAAATTGATTACGTTCTTAACGTGCTCGTATTTATAGGGCAGAAACAGTTGTTTTTTACATAGTGTGTTTTTTATAATTTGTTATAGTTAATGATTATTGAAACTGTAGACTATTTCTGTGCTTTGTATTTCAAGATCCGAAAACCGAAAATTAATTTCAACCAAGAGTCATGGGAATCATTCTTTAAAAAAGGAAAATGTTTTTAAATAAGTCATTCACTCCCGAGAGCTGTTTTGTGTGCTGTGTTTTTCCAACGCGCAATAAGATAGATTTGGGTTTTGCCATATGCGAATATGCGCTCCTGTATACTTCAGGCTGTGATACCATCAACGATTTATATTATAAAGTTTTGAATTCGGGAATTCTGCAAGCTTTGACATCTAAGTACCATGGATCTTATTCACAGATTGCTGCAAATTTAGAATTGATTTATGTGCATATGAATTTGCCATTATAACCTCGTTTTAGAGTAGAAATTCCATCAAATTATTAACACGATAACAAAGTCAGAAAGGTCAACCTACCGTATCTGCACACAAGAGGATTTTTTAAATCTGTAGTCATATATGATTGTCTATTGTTGTGCTGATAATCTGTTCAAAACTTTCTTACGAAAGTGCGTGAAACAAAAAAGTGTCATCTAGCACGCCCCAGAGGGTTATGCCAGACTTATCGCCATTGCCCGCTTCAGTAGCGAAAAACGCAGATTTCAAGAACATTTAAGGCCCGAACACATGGAGCTCGAAGCGGCAAAGCAACGTGATTTTTCAGTTTTCAGAAGTGAATAAAATCGTTCTTTTAACGAAATTTTCGACGCGTTGCTTCCCGAGTACAACATGAAATATTGTACTTGTAAAGTTTAATAAAGTTTACATCGGAGACACTTTTATATGCTTCTAAAAACTGAAAATTCCCTTCGCTTTGCCGCATCACGCTCGGTGTGTTCGGGCCTTACGTTTGGCGAGCGTTACCCTAGTATCATGCAGGAAATAACGTCGTGATTGCGACGCTTTACATTTTCTTAGCAAACGAACTTCGTTTTATTCGAGAACATCCACATCTAAGTTCATTTTATTCCATTGTTAACTGATGCGCAAGTTCAGTAAAATTTCCTGATATTTAATTCCTTCCTACTTTTGTTAGTTGTTTGACTTACCATGCCTTTCTAAAACAATTCCAAAAGCAATAAATTGAGCAGTATTTGAAACGTGCACACTGCTTAAGCACGCGCATGGCTTCCTCAGAATTCGAGACTAGATTCCTCGTATGCCGCCTACGTTAATAGAGCATGTATGAAACGTTCAACAGTGATATTAAGAGAACATTTTTTAAACATTTCCCCAACGTTCTACAAAGGTTTTGCGAAGGTTCAATCCCAATCTTAATTGCAACTTTGTTGGGCCAATCAAACGTTTTGTGGACATTCAATTCAAACGTTATTGCTACATTCGTCGAAGTTTCTCAAAACCTTGTGATAACGTAATTGAGCTAGCATGGATACCTCACTCAAAATAAAGAAACTCTCTCCAATGTTTCGGTAACCTCCCACTTTGATCTTGACAAAGCGACGGAGATCGTCGTGGACGCCAGCCCTGTCAGTCTAGGTGCTATCTAACCCCAGAAAAACCCTGACAGTGGTAAGCAACAAATAGTAAGTAACTTTTCTGACTCAGTATGTAGAGGACAAAGAAAAACTAAAAACTACAGCACGATTAGAGCATTAAATTCACCATTGTTATAAAATGTATATATCAAATACATACGTTGTGCTCATTTTGAACTTTGAATTCAAAACCTTTATCTAAATATTTCCTGATTCATTAGGAATTTTACCTACCTGGTATAATGCTGAATACATAATGCCTACACCCTTATCAATTGTTTTGTATTATCACATGTACAACTTGGAAAAATAAATGTTCATTATTTCAACTATCCTACTACTGCCCAATTAACACACTTGCTTTATATCAACTTTTACTTCTTTATAAAACACTGCTAATGTGGGAGTCTAATTTACAAATTTCTAGAGGAATAACCAGACCATAACTAAAAGCATTTTAACACTCCAGTGTTTGTCTATAATGCTCCCTGATATAAGGTGACTTTACCCAGTAGTGGGAGTATGAGCTATGCTGGCCGAATGGGTTATATTTCTGGGGGACCTTTCACCATTACATATAATAGTGAAAAATGAAGTACATTTAAATTCAACAATGCAGGAAAACTGTTACGTTACTCTTCAAAACTATTGCCTTGAACCATTTTTTACTGCAGTTTTTCTTATTTCTTTTTTACGATTTTGATAAAAAAAAAAAATTGAATATTGAGTTTAATGCACGTATCGCAACATATGGTTACAGTCGAACTCCTCTGTTGACGCCTTAATTAATATATTTAGAATGTTGACTGATTATGTTCACGACAACTTAGTTTTCATTATTATTTTGTTTTAAATACATTTATAATTACATGCAAAGAGATAAAGGAGAATACAGAGATAGGAGAATACAGTTCTTAGGGAACATTCATTATATATGTAAGAGGTGAGCTGGCAAGAAGGGAGAGTAGTTATCAAACATTCGGGATAACCAGCGGGAATACTTGCTTTGATAGGCCACTTATTATTTGAGTACTTCACCATTGCATTATGGTGTTATCACGCCTTGTTCCGGAAGAGGACCATCCCTTGCAATTATCATAAACAGAGCATTACGCTCGTCTTGCATCTAGCAACTAGAACATAAATCCGAAGTGGCGACGGAGAAACTGGTCCTTTCAAGACCTTAATTCTGAAATTAAAAACTGCGTTTTTGGAAATTCTAACAACATACAAGGACCTAAAGAAGTCCTATGGACTACATTAAGTGGAATTACGTCATGGTAAATGAATATTTGGTTTAGAATGATATACCTGATTGGCTACACTACTACAAAATATCCCAGACCTGTTACATGTTATTTTCTGTTAAATAATCTCTATTCCCGTTTATTCAAAAAAGAAGCATCTCAGTGTGTCATCTCCTGTTACCGGATAGGCTGCTGTTCCAAATAAGGCACGATGCACAAATCTCCTCCTCAGGGTCGCCACTTATTTCTGAATGTTTTCGTTTGTCGGCTTTTCTAAGATTTTCACCGCTCCACTTATTAACGCAAGTTTTTTACCATTTTGCTTTGTTAGATCTCGGAGTTTCTGCTATTCCTTTTCCTTCATTGAGACACAAAAATGTCACCGGAAGTTTGCTATTGACCAGCCTCCTCGAACTTTGATAGATTTTCTTCCAAGCTTTTATAACCTGATTCAGCGAGGTCTTTCTCCTTGGTATTAGCCAGACAAACAAACTTCTGTAATGTTTTGTTCACTCGACATAGGCCACATAAATCCCAAATAGTTTTAAGACGTGTACGATCGATTTTCTAGTTGTTTTGACACCACACAACGATCTTTTTGTACATGGGTTAGAATCTACCAGGCGTTCCTTCTTCACACCGCAGTTACCCCATCTTTCAATGAAATTTTCTAAATACTATAAAACTATTTAACTCGGTTAGATAAACGTGTTAGAGCCGTCTTAAACAAATCATGACTCTTACATTGATGTTAAGGTATTTTGGAAATAATTTCGATACGTTAAATGAATAAATACTTCTAGCTACGAGCCTGCTGTACACAACCACTGACCGCATTCTTATAGTCCAAACGTTTTATACTTTTGATTAATATCGAATCGGGATCTTAATCGTTTGCGAGTCTAGATGATAAAAGGCTTCTATTTCGAAATTTCATACTTGTATCGTTAATTTGAACAATTTTGCTATTTTTTGTCCCTAATCTTCAGATCTACCGGTCTGTCAAACGACAAGTTTCCCTATACAGGAATATAAGGAAAACGACGATAATTCAACAAGCATCAGAAGGTTAAAGGCACAGTTAAGAGTGGCCGTATAAAAATGTAAAACAGATGAACTAGTTGCCGCAAACCCCTTAGCTGGACAGATAAACTCCTCTTTTCGTCAGAAATACTGCAGCATAACAACTGTAACACTTCAGTAGTCCAAGTACAGATCATAAAACATTGTTGAAGCGGGTCATTCGGATGCATATTTTTTTATTTTACTTCGGGTTTGTTTAATATTACTAGCTGGACGCCAGGTATTCTTCAAATTAAAAAAAAATGCAGACCTAATTTCGATTAATCTGCTCCAGTCTTACTCTCTACCTCTCCTTCCTATTTTTCTCCTTTCCAGACTGCATGAAAACAACTTTTATCTACATCCTTTATATTCATTAAGTATATTAGCTGATGTTGTACTATGTGTGCTTGTTTGTTGTCAATAGTTTCAACTTCCACGTGTTCCCACACCTTGTAAACCCAGAAAAATCCCCTAGAGAGGATAAAATTCGGAACCTTTTTCCACCACCTTTTTCCATTGATCGATGGTTTGAGCATCTCGCATTGGACAAAGCAAATAAATTTACTCGCAAAAGAACTTAAGCAAATATAAAGAAATCGTGAAGTGTAACGGACATTTACCGCAATCTAGGAGTGCTGAAGTCCGTATCTATCATCAAAACAACAAATAAGCTCTTATACACCCTTTCAACACATTTGTGGTAATGTAATTAGTATACTCACCATGTATTTCTTTAATTCATAATGAATTAAAATCTTCAAATTTTTTCGTCCGGGGTGAATTGCTATCAGAATGTTACTGGTGACTTTACCTTCATGCCTCCTGATAAACAGTCCCCTGAGTTTAGAAACTGGAGGAGCATGCGCAGTGTAAATCATTCACATGTCTTAGTTGGTAGGGTCTATGCGTGCGTTTCTGCCAGGACTCTCCTGATTTCATTTTTTTCATTAATAATAATAATACTGGCCTTGTACGTTGGATCGCTCCATAGTGCCGGACTGAAAAAACGATTAAAATTTTGTTGAAATTTTTAAATAATTTCTTCACTGGCAGAATGAACACCCCGCTCCCTTTTAAACATGCGCCCTTTTATACCTGCTTATTCCGTGGTAAATATGGGAAGGATCTGTTTCGAAAAAAGAATTCTTCTAAAAACTATGAGATTTATACAGAGAAAGAAAAACTATACCGAGTTCACGATTAGTTAGATCAATAATAAATATGCTCATAAAGCAAATACAATTATCCCACATTAAGTCACATCGATTCCAGCCTATGAAGAATTTAGATAAACTTGGTGGAATGTTCGCAATTTTGTTATCAGACAGATACCCAAGAATGATGAAAGATTAATGTGGTCATTTTTTAAAGTTAGCAAAAATCGAAAGTAGTCCGAGATTGTGGTCAGAACAGTTTAAATCCAAAAAAGAGCGCTAATAAATGATAAAACCGCATTCAGTTGACACACGATGTGTAGAGGGTACCTGCCCAAAGTGAATTTGCTTTTTAAAATAATGAGATTAAAATAACGTCTCTCAACTGTAATGTCTTCATTAAGGGGATATATATATATAAATTGTCTATTGTTATTTATTTGAATGAGATTTCTCCTCATATATCTAATTGAATAAAAGGAATTATTGCAAATTTCCACTGGGCGATAGAACGCAGTTTGGTAGATTTCATTTCCGTTTAGTTCGGTGACGTTAACGGACTATCGCGGACTACTCCGAGCTACTTTCGACTTTAGCGCTATGGCCTATTTTTCAAGGCTTCCGTGTCGGATAAAAATCATTTCAGCAAAACCTACCCATGTACCACAATAAGGAGAGATTAAGAGGCTATATCTGTCCTTAATTATTTCAGAAAATAGTTCCCTTCCTTTTTTCAAATATTAAGAAAGCATTTTTAGCATTAATAAAGAAAAAACTTTTAAGTAATTTCAATTACATTCTTCGAAATTAGGATGACTAACACAGGACTTGTACATTGCACCGTTTTTGCCATACTTTATAACATTTCCTAATAAACCGTTAGACATATAGAATAACAGATGTAAAATTAATCATACTGTAGTGGCAAATATACTTTCAAGATAAATTCGTTTTCTACATAATGTCGATTAACACAGTATTTGAAAATGTTTCATCAAGTTTCGTCGATCCCGCCAAATTTATACAGTTTTCATCAAAGGTGTATGAAACTGAGTGAAACTACTTCGCATAGTGGACCAGACAAGAATACATGTGTTGATATTAATACAAATGAAGTTAAATAAAGTACATGATGGAGCAAATAGGCTAAAATCTCGTCATTGCGGGAACAAACTGCAACTATCCGTTAGTGTTGCAACATGTCGTCACATAAAACTTTTAAACTTTTAAAACAAAATAATTTATAACCAATTTATAGTTAATAACATAATTTCATCCGTGTTATTTTGGGAAATCGTGGGTTCACATGTGAATATTGAAATGTGACATGCTATCACGCGTGACCATTATTGCGTGAAGCACTTTCACATCTGAAGTTTAACATGTAAAAATTTTTCACTTGTTTACTTGTGAATATTAACAAGTCAAACACTTTAACAGGTGGTTATCGTATGAAACATTTTCACATGTAGTTATTATCATGTGAAAAACTTTTACACGAGAATATTAGCTTGTGAAAGCTTTTCACATGTGATCACGTGTGAATATTATGATGTCGAGCACTTTAAGATGATAAAACGTTTTTCCTTACAAATATTATGTTGTTCAGATACATAAACTTAAATACAATGATTAGCGTAAAATTGATAACAGAGTATCCGTAGTTAATTTAAAGGACCACGAATCTAGGTTTCAGCTTTGTTCTTATCATACACCAACACAGAAAACATAGTACCATAATGAAAAGATGTCACACTAAATATTGTTGTCTTCATTCTTCTCAGACATTTAATCTTTGTTTGATTGTTCATTTAAAGAAATTGTATGTAAGTAGATCATAATGGGTTGCACGAAGGCATGGGTACGTCTTAGTAGTTAGCAACTCACATAAGTACGGCATTCTATCTCATTAAAATTTTACATCATTTTAAATATATCAGAAGTGGTTATCCTCTAGTTGTTATATGCTCATAACGTAAATATAATTAACCCATATTACTCACAGTATTTTCAGCCCATGAAGACTCCTAAATAATCCAGGAGGAATTTTCTCAATTTTGTTGTTGTGCAAATACCTAAAATAAACATCGAGTTACTGTGGTCGCTTTTTATTTTTAGGAAAATTCAAATTAACCTCACATTCATGTCAGAGTTGTCTAAATTGTAAAAACGAGTCATAATCAGTAATAAAACCATCGTCAGTTGACGTGTGAACCTTTACGTCCTCGCTACGGAGACGGCACCTGACCAAAGAGAACTTGTTTTCTAAAAGTGTGTGATTGAAGTCATGTCTAGTATTTCAATTAAGGGCATAATTTTGAATTGGTTATCGCATAATTTTATTTGTTCGGAATCGGATAATTCCTCTTTTTCTCAATTGTAGATAAAGAATTATTGCAAAGTTCGAGCTGGGCCAGTGTAACGCAGTATGTCAAATTTTATTTCCGTTTCGGTCAGTTGTCTATTACGAATCCTGCATATTGATTGGCTACTCAATCATTGTCTATTCGTGGTAGACAACCGTTGAGAAAATCAAAACAGACTTGAAATAGCATGGCTTATAGCTTGCGTTTTTCAAACGTTTCGGATTTGTTTTTAGACAGTTTAGCCCAGAAAAAGCCAAAAAAGCAACAAAATATGGAATAAAGATTTTTAATAGCAAGAGACGAAAAAAATTTATAAACCATAAAATTAATCGATTTTACACGTCATTCTGGAGCAGTTTATTAAGACGCATTTCATACCAGCAAAACTGCATTTTTTTTCACAGTTCGCAAAACTAGCTCGTCATCGTAGTTTTGCCAAAGGGTTTATACTAAATCAATTAGACAACTCAGAGTCGTTGTCTAAGGTTTAAATGGAGAACAACTCTCACTCATTGTCTAATTTTTAATTAGTTTATACTAAATCAATTAGATTACTCCGTGTCGTTGTCTAATGTTTAAATAGACAACTTCCACTAATTGTCTAATTGCTAATTATTCTGAGTTAGTTTCAATATTTTCGCTATAGTCTACTTTCCCCACTTTTTTGTCCCATAAAATTCATTTCAACAAAACATACCCATATATCACAATAAGGAGGGGTTAAGAGGCTATAGCTGGCCTTGATAGTTTCAGAAAGGGGTTCCTTCATTTTTTCATATATTAAAAAAGCATT
The DNA here is from genome assembly GCA_036872915.1 of Nanipora kamurai. Lineage (NCBI taxonomy): Eukaryota > Metazoa > Cnidaria > Anthozoa > Scleralcyonacea > Helioporidae > Nanipora > Nanipora kamurai. The sequence continues at coordinate 1,460 of JBAHVQ010159757.1, read as the reverse complement.
TTCAGCATTAATAAAGGAAAAACTGTTTTACCTGTTTTGCCATACTTTATTACTCCTCCTATTAAACCTTTAGACTCAGATCTCGTTGTATGTATCCCATTAAGATAAACATTTCTTCTACGCAATGTCGATTAACTCTTTAATCCAAACGGTTTCATCGAGTTTTGTCAGCCCCACCAAATTTATACAGTTGTCAGAGTGAAATGAAACGAGAAGTTCTACAACGGACATGATACAGCAAATGGTCCAAAATCGCATAATTTTGGAGCCAAACTGCAGCCCTCTGTTGGTGTTGCAAGATGTTGTTACGTAAAATTTTTAATTTTTTTCATCGATAATTTATCACCAATTTATATACAATAAGATAATTTCACACGTGTGATTTAGTGAAAACATATGTTCACATGTGAATATTAACATGTGACATGCTTTCGCATGTGATCAATATTGTGTGAAGCACTTTCACATCTGAATTTAAAATGTAAAAATTTTTCACGTCTTTGCCTGTGAATATTAACAAGTGAAACACTTTCACAGGTGATTGTTGTAGTATAGAAACTCCTCCACATGTAATTGTTATCATGTGGAACACTTTCACACTTGAATATTAGCTTCTGAAGGTTTTTCACATGTGATCACATGTGAATATTATTATGTTGAGAAGATTAAGATGACGAAAAGTTTTTCCTTACAAATACTATGTTCTTCAAATACATAAACTGATGCCAGAAAATAAAAGTTAATTGTAATGGTTAACTTAAAATTTATAACAGAGTATCCCTAGTTAATTAAAAGGACCACAGATCAAGGTTTTAGCTTTGCTCTTATCATGCACTAGCACAGGAAATATAGAACCGAAGTGAAAAGGTGTCGCAGTAAATATTGTTGCCTTTCTTTCAATTGTTCATTTAATCTTTGTTTAATCTTTAAATATTTTATACTCGTTTCAGGAAACTGCTGGAATCCATATAACAAAGTCTACTCTGACAGCCCTTTATGGCCATTTGGCCTGTGATTCGAATGTAATACTAATGGCTGCCCTCTTCTTTTCTCAAGGATATAAGTCTCCTACCATCCACTTGCAACAGACATATCTTTATATCTAAATGGACGTTTATATTCCAGTGTCATGGGAGATTCTGAACAGTAATTGTATGTAAGTAAATCATAATGGGTTGCACGAAGGCATGGGTATGTCTTAGTATTTAGCAACCTACATAAGTACGACATTCTGTTTCATAAAAATTCCACATAATTTTAAATATATGAAAAGCGATTGTCCTCTAGTTAGTTTTTTAAGTCCACGAAAATGACACTAAATAAATGAAAGTCTATTGTGTAATGTACTGTTGAGCTGCTGTTCAGTTCTATTCCTTGACTGGTTTATTACTATGGACTATCTCGGGGAAGGATGCAGGACACCGAATGTATTTTGGTGGAGCGACACAAGTTAAACTACT
>JBAHVQ010159746.1:6365-22405 GCA_036872915.1 Nanipora kamurai | reverse complement strand
ATAGAACAATTGGAAGAACAAAGCATAAAACAATAAGAGAACAAAGAACAAAAGGGAAAATAATCATGCAGGAAAGGGTTAAACAGCAATCGATATCCGAGAACAATTTATCGTAAAAATTGGTATGCGAGAGTTGGTTTGGTTTTTGTATTATTGTTTTAGTTTATTTTTTGTAAATTTTTTTTCATTATTATACTTTGATTATTCCATCATTTATTTTTGCTTTATATTGTTTTTTCCAGTAGATTTTATTTTGAGTTTGTTTTGCCTTGTTTCTGTTTCGTAGCTATTGTGTTTTAAAAGTCGCCTTGTCACTCGGATTATTTGATCTGTTCCATGGAAATGCGAGAATTACGTCCCTCCAATTATTGCGTCACCAAAATCATTAAATTTATTTGTAGCGACAATTTCCTGTAATAAGATAGTGTTAACTGAAAGTAAAGTTCTGTATACGTACCTCGAATCCAGTGAAACTTCTGACTTCAATGTTTTCCAAAACCGAAGTAAACACGACTTCCAGTTCCAAGGATGGAGGTTGTTTCACCTGCTTAATCTCAAACACTAATGGACCAAGATAATAAACAGTTTGTCCATATGCAACAGAAAGGCCACCAAGTGACAAACGCGTGCCTACATCTATTTTGTCAGTAGGATGTATGCTAGTGTACGGAGAGTTGGGATTACCAAGATCCATTGCTACTGCCATGAACACTTTTCTTTGACGTTTATTTGGTACGTAACCGTGTTGAACAGTTTGATTCCAACGCAACTCAGCAAAACGCCAAAACGTAGTTGTAGTAGTCTTGCCAAATGCTGAGAGCTAGAAAAATATGAACGAAATAAAGTAATTTTAACGAACTGAACGTCAAGTATAACGGAACAAGGTAGTAACTACAGTTACTTTAGCCGTAGAACTGGAACGATGACTCCAGGTCAAACGTTTCAGCCAAATATGGCCCAGTGAGAGGCCTTCTTGGCTATACATTTCTAGCCCCTACTCGACGAATTCCAAGGTCAGAGTCTTAACATGTTTGTGGAAGTTGATCGTTCAGGTAAGTGTAGTTTTGAGAAAGACTGTTGGTGAAAGTGACAGACGTTTCGACAGCCTTAGTAGCTGTCGAAACGTCAGTCACTTCTACCAACAGTCTTTCTCAAAAGTCTACACGAACCAGAACGATCAACTTCCACAAACATGTCATGATTCTCCCAGGTTCAAACCATTTACTTTGTCAGAGTCTTAAGTACTAATCATGACTGCCAGTTGCCCGAGTTGATGTTGAAGGTAATGGTTAGAACTTTAGCTTCACTATCAAGTTCAATGTTCAGCAGTGATAACATCATCTGATAACACCCAATGAATTTGATTACATGCTTGACCGAAAAAACGATTGTCACATATATTGATATGATTATGGATTAGAAAGTACGATTTACTTGCATTTCTCCTACTTATAGAGTCGAGACACCGAACAGGCACGAATACAAACATTTTGTAAACATTTTATTACATATTCAGTAATTATAGTAAAAAGTTAAGACATTTTTATATTAAAAGTTAATAAAAAAATGTCTTAACCTTTTACTATAATGACTTATGTAGCGAAAGATGTCTTATATTCAGTAATGTTCCAAGAAAGTGCCTGAGTTCGATAAAAGTTTCATAAAAATTGTGGCGTCACTGTAAAAACGTTCTGTATTTTTATCGTTCAGCTTTGGTAACACAACATTGACCATTGTTAACAACGGCGGACCAGTTGAACGGGTTCGGGTGTGTACTGGTCTTACTTTAAGACAGCGTAACGGCACTACTTAAGAAATACTGCTCACAATAATCATGTTATGGAAACTGAGTTGCTTGAAAATATCTACATTAATTTCAAAAGATTTAAAGTGTATATGAAAATGAAAATTAAGTTGTTCTTTTATGAAAGAACTGTTGAAATTATAACGCAACATCTTTTACACTTCTTCCATATCTCACTCAAGTCATAATGAATAATTAGTTTAACAAATCACACATATCCTTGAAATTATTCCATTAAATCTCCAGAAACTTTGTCTGTTGAGTGTTATGAGGCAAGTTCATCCACATTCACAGTTTCATATGACATTTTTCAATAACTTCAACAATATCGCTAATTTAACAACAACTCATTATGCGGTGTGACGTATGCAAGGTACTATTTACATATCAAGCAAATCTTAATATCTCAAAAGAACGAAGCGAGATATGTACGAAGTGCAAAAGATGTTGTGTTATAATTTCAAGAGTTCTTTCAGATAAGACGAACTTCGTTGTCATTTCATAGACACTTTAAGAAATCCTAACCAAGTTGAAAATGATGAAATAGTAAAGACACTAAATCTTTAAATCATTATGATATTAGAAAGTGATGAGCCAGATAAAAATCACAATCTTTCGATGAATATTAGCACTCCGTACAAAACACGAAATAAAATCAGTTTTCACAGTTTTAACGGGGCTACCGTCTTGTCGCGTCGAGTAGCATCAAGAGAGTGGATAAAATTATAGTATACTGTGAATATAAAGCTGCTTGAGCATTATACTATAGGCAGTTCATAAATTTAAAAGTGGAAGGAATGAAGACAGGTGATAAGTAACATTCGAAATTGTTAAAAATTAAATTGTTAATTATGCTAACTGATTAAATTAGCATAATTGCTATTAATGATGCTAATTTAACATCTTGTCATGCACTGTGACATATGCAAGGTTTTATTTACATATCAAATAAATTATAATATCTCAAGAACGAAGTAAAATATAGAAAAAGTGTAAAAGATGTTGGGTTATGATCTCAAGAATTCTTTCAGATAAGACAGTCTTAATTTTTATTTCATGTACACTTTAAAGTTATGACGTCTAAAGCTCGTTGTGTGAAAAAACCACTTATAAATTATCAGGCATTAGGAATTCATAAGTACTAAATCATCTCCGAGACTTGGTAAACCAATAAACTCGAAACAGTCGGCAATAAAGAAGTTCAGCTGGGGAATGTGACCTCCTGATCGGTGGTTCCTTGGTTCCTTGACGGTGATGGCCTGACAACGACACTGACTATTCCATACATTTGATTCTGGGATATGCACGAAAAAAATCCCAATGCTGGCGAAAAAAAAGTAAGTTTATCGATTCCACACGAAGCATAAAGGCATTACCTGAACCCATTCACAGAGCCTGCTTTCCTTTGCTCAGCGCCAAGAGAAAGCAGTATTTGAGAAAAAATGAACGATCGTGAATAACGGCGAGTTGAATTTCATTTGCTACAAACTATCAAACTGGAAAAGTGAATATCGCCCACTACTTTCGTCCAAATTGACACGCAAGCTCCCAGTGACACAGCAACTATCATCGGTAAAAGTGCAAACTTGTCGAAGGAGATGTTTCATATTAAAACTTACCTGAACAAAGCCAAATGGGAAGGATTCATCAGTGTTACTTTGAGCAGCCCATTTAGATCTCCAGTCATCGATCATGTTTGGGAACGTACAGTCATAAGAATAAAGTCCATAACGGGAGTTTGATTCTCCCTGGTACCATATCACTCCATAAATGGTCATTTTTAAAAAAGGATAAATCATAGCGTTCCACAGAGTACTAGGCTTCAATGCTTCAAGGTTATTGGTAATCTTGGACTGTGTTTGTAGGCTGAAGAAGGAAAAGCAAGAATCGGCTATAATTTAAAGCCAATTAATTAAACGGATAAAGTTGTTCTTAAGTAGCATGTTGAGTAGAATTAAGTTAAAGATCAATTGGGGCCAATAGCTATTGTATAAAATATTTACTTAGAATACCCGGTTAAGCTTTCGTCGTGATGACTAGGTAGTTACCTTCCTCGTCGTTCTAATGCTGCAGCACGACGAAAGCTTGACCAGATATTTTAAATAAATATTTTGTACATACAGTAGCTATTGGCCTCATTTGATCTTTAACTGAATATTTTAATTGTTTTAGCAGAAATTAACTGTCTTGTCACTTCAGATTTCGCTCCGCCTTCCCTGGTATGTACTTAAAATCATTTTGAAATCTCGATTGCTCCTAGCTGTGTTTCATGCTCGTACACAAGACCACTTATTGTTTGGTTGGTACACAATGTTGGCAAATTTCCGTCAATGTCAAGCTTTGTCGGCGAGAGTTCTCAGAAAAGATAAATTAGGTATTGCGTTAACGTATTTCTAGCTGGTATCATATTTTTACATACCCTTCCTCGGTCATAATATCTTCACCAACATCACATTTTTGAAGGACATCTGGAGATGACCAGGATTCAATAAAAGTACCACCCCAGCTTGATACAACCAATCCGATTGGGTATTGCAGTTTGTCGTAAAGCTTCGTCCCATAATACCAGCAAACAGCAGAGAAATCCCTTACTGTCCCTATTTACAAAAAGCACAGGAGGTAAAAAGCAGAGATTGGGAATTGCCATTGTCAAAATTATTGAAATTATGACGCTTTCCCTAAACGCTTTCCTATTTATTCAGAGAAATTTGTTGGTTATTTGTTTTATTGGTTGGCTGAATGAATGGTTTCGTTACGAGGTTTGGGTTTTGTAGTTTACGGTTTTCAGATTTAGACAGCTGCGGTGTGGGCTATTTGATAAAATTTTTGGGTTTGGGGAAGTTCGGTGGCTGCAGAAATTTTTCGGGGGTAGGGACTTTGAGGTTTATTGCGGAGTTCTTTCTGAGAGGGTCGAATTGTTTTCGAGGGTTTTGAGTTTAAGGATTTTTGAGTGGGTCATGTTAAAGTTCCTTTATTTATACTGGATAACCCCATCATCTATGCTACGCTGTTGTCCCTAGAGGTCCAGTAAGGCCATCCCTCATGGGTCCAGTGTTACTACAGGAGGAAACCGGAGTACCCGGAGAAAACCTGCGATGTTTGGTAGATTCAAACTGGACAGCACTCTCCTCACATGCGACCAAGGTAACTTTAATCAGAAAACTGCGCAGAGCCGGAATCAAACCCTAGTTACAGAGGTGAGAGACACTTGCAATATCACTGTGCCACCAACATCCCTAAATGAATCTTGGGTGATGTCCTTCGTCGTAAGAATCTTTCGTCGTCCCGAACTTTGAATACGAGAGTCAACCAATTTTTATCACAGGAAAATGTAAACGGTCTCAGAAATGGAGCGCAATTTGCTACATAAATATTAATCAAAATTGCTAAAGAATAAGATGTATAATTTACGAACTTGGTGATGTACGAGTCCATCGATGTACAATTCCATTTAGTTCGTCCAGAGGTGTTTCCGAAGTTGACCTCTTGGTAGTGAACAAGCGAATGAGATCATAATTTTCTGCCTCCTTGATGGCAGTGTGTCCGTAATCAGACTACAAAGATAAAAGTTAAGATAATTAAGCAATCATGGTGGAAAAATCTGAGTATAAATGGCTAAACAAAATACAGTACAGATGTTTATTGCCAATAATATATTACAAGAAAATCCGAACACTTTATATTTACGCTTAACCCTTTTAAACCAAGCTTTAAATCGCGCGGCAATGTATTCTTTGCCTACTTTCGATACAAAATTTCCCCTCGAAACAAAGGTTTTCAGAACTTACATCGTTGTAAATCGTCTTAATGGACCAAATCTGTGCTAAATTCATCAAGATTTTTACATCATTTATAGAATTCTTTTCGAACTAAAGCGTTAACTAGCAGTAATGATTAAACTTGTAGAGCCAATGATAGTATCGTAATAACATTTTTATTGCCACTGACTTCCTATCCTATATACTCAGTAGTTCATTCGAACTGGTTTGGTGGACTGTTTAACTTGACGAGCCCCAGTGTCCATTATCTTTTTTTAAAGTTAAATGATCAGTGTGCATGAACAGATTAAAAACATTAATTTCTTTTGAATTTTCCTCCTAAATTATGAATGCGTTTTTTTAATATACGTTCTCAAATGCATTAACCCCTTCCTGTCCGTATCGGTCTTCAGTAACCTGTGGAAACTTTCGTATTTAACTCCGGCTAACGCCAGACGATTTTACTCGTTTAACATTTTTCATTTTGGTATATCTGTAGTAATTCACAGTCTAATTATAAAAATCAAAGCACAGCAAAAAACACGTAGAAGAGGCATTACATATTTGGGTGAGTATCTGGGTTCAATTGCTCTTTTTTTAATTTTAAGTCAAAATAGCATTAAACTAATGTTTAAAACTGAATGTAATACATACATAAACTATCTACTCACCACACGAACAGGGAATTCCATGTTGCTTTGTCCGCTACATATCCAAACATCTCCAAACAATACATCTTTTAATTTTGCGCTAACTTTGGTACCGTTTACCTTTGATACAGTTCGAATGGTGTGGGGAGCATTAGATTTCACTGGTTTTAGCGTAATTGACCATATTCCCGTATTGTTTGCCCCTAGGAACCAAATTTGACAAATTTAAAAACTTTTATCTTAGGGACATACTGTTGTGACATGGAAACATTCAAAACCTTTAACCAAAGTAAATCAGGATGAATTTACAATAAGGTTAACTTATTAAACGAGAAGGTGGTCATTTGTGGAAACTACCGAGTTCGAAGGGTGAGGTCTGTACATAAAAGATCCAGGTCTGATGCTTTCCAGTAATCATCAAGACGAACGAGGTTAATTAGAGATTTATTATGTAATATATCATACACTCGAAAGTCGTGTTTCATCACGATATTCAAACACCAAGAAGTTTGTTGAAAACCGGGGCGGTTATGAAGCCGGTTGCTTATGAAGTTGCTTAAACAAACTCGCATAAATCATCTTTCCTTGACGCCTTATATTTTCAACTCTAAAAGGTCGTTTATTAAGTTGGCTCGCTACAGTTTCTATGTTTACAGGATGCAATTAGTATGGTCTCCATTTATGGGGCATTTCTATATTTAAAATAGTTGTAAGTTTGGTACAAAGTGTGTCTAACTGTAGAAGAAGCATGACAAACATGAGATATTTGACGAATTGTATAATTTTGTACTGTTAAGATGGTAATAACAGCGTTGGAACATCAGCATATTTTCAGGATTATCACATTTAACACACATAATCTTCGGATTTCTTCGGCGAAGAAATATCCAATATCAGTATAGGCTGTGAAGACAGATTCTTTGCAGTAAACTTAGTGAATTTTTAAAAGTTTAAAAAGAAATTCACCGAGGCAAACATTCAAAAATGTTACATTTGTGGTGACGCGGACAGTGCTGTCGTGATAGAATAACGATTTGACAAGATCGCTATCTACGCATACATATTTTGATACCAGCCTTCTATCATAAATTACGCTAGGGAACCTCCTCAAACATTGCAGAATCACTACGTCTACACTCTCGTGGTTTAAACACGGAACGACTGCATAAAAGAGAGAACGTCCCCCTTAAAATGCATTCTAGTGTAACAGAGGGTAGCGAGCTCGTTAACGTTAAAACCGAAGCTTTATATTGTTCAGTTATCCGCCAAAAGTCAATTCAGAGGGAAAAGAACTTAGCAGAAAAGTATTCACTGAGTGAAAAGGACTAAATTGCGCATATAAGCCATGACAATTTCAACCTCATTGATAAAATTTATTGTAGTTTATTAATATTCATAGCAGGAAATGCAAATGCATTCGGCATCCAACACCAACTAATCAGATTGTTGCTGTATTTTTAATATTAAATGACTGAGCTGCTCAGCATCTACATGTGCACTCGTTCCGTGTTTAAGACTTAGTTATTAGCCAACAATGTCGGTTTCCATTGTTCTACAGGAGGATGTATATCAGTAATATCCCTGAATTTGAATAGAAAGCTAAAAGTATGAATTCAATTAAACTTATAGCATAGTGCTATAACCCGCATATAGCACCATACAAAAAGGATATATAAAACTGAAATCAATCTATGGATTTAAAGAAATTAAACCATAAAACAGACTTAGCAAAATACATATAAACGTTTGCCAAGAAAGTGACGAGTAGAGGATTTCGAAATTTTGGTTGCCAAGAAATTTTTTTGTTGTTAAAATTCGATGGAAGTCACGAAATCCGATTAACAGATAAATCATCTTGAAACCGTTAACTTATCTAACTACCAATGAAAACAAGACACCTTTTCCATAAGCATGAATTGAAACCTTGCCGCATTCCTAGCCACTAAAATGCTCCAAATTTAATCCACGAAGGAAGTTTTCTCCGGATTATACTCGTCCGTGTTCTTTGACTTTGAGTTCTTAGGTACCGAATTTCTCCCCTTGTAGTAGTTTAGGTTTCCTTTCGAAAATTCATCTGTTAGAGAGCGAAATTGCCATTTAGCTTTCTTACAGATGAACTTTGATTCAAGATTGTCCATATCTGCATTATTTCGAATAAACTCAATATTCAACGTTCTTTAAACCTTAACCGAACTTTTCCTAAGCAGTTGAGCGTCTTTGAATAATTTTACGACCGACTTAAGTCATTAAAATCTGCCTTTTGTTAAGACATTACCTTTATTTCTTGACAAATTATTGACGTCAAACTCAAATTCTCTGGTTTACCTCCATTGTTGGCTAATAAGAAAGTTACTGTAAATATTAATCTGGCCATTAATGTAAATATAGTTATTTCTTATTGTTATATACGGATATTTTAATCTTAATACAATACAATACAATACAATACAATACAATACAATGCAATACAATACAATGCAATGCAATACAATACAATTGATCCCTTACTTCGGTCTGTTAGCTGTTTTATAAACCTTCGGTTACACCCTCGGCTTATAGAACAGCTAACAGACCTCGATGAGTTCAATAACCTACATTATTATACAATAGTGCTACAATCTCGATTCTGATTTGCTACAATCTCGATTCTGATTGGTTAAAAACCTACGGGCAATTCTCGATGTCTCGCCACCTACAAGACATCAAAAATTGTCTGCCGGTGATGTAATTGTTAATCTGACGTAATTGTGACTTATTGGATTCGGCTTTCGCATGATATCAAGAATTATCCAGACCGAGGTCAATGTTATCTGCCTCATTCTTCGGCTTGAGTTAGATAATATTGAACCTTGGTCTGGATAATTCTTGATATCATGCAAAAGGCGAATCCAATAATTGTTAATTAACACACTTTTGTTATAAATGAAGAAATTTTATGATGGAAACACCTTAAAAAAAACCCCCCAAAACAAACAAAAGAAAATAGAAAAAACCCTCCTGAATTTTACTACAACGATCGGAAACACTACTTCAACCAAATTTAGACACCCAGTATTCCACAAATGATTCCTCTACCCTAGAAACCTGATGAGTCCACTTTACCTTGTGTAATTGTAGATCTATAGTATTCATACCCTAGTCTTAAGAAAACTCTTTGACCAACTTCACCAAAGCCCCAAATTTTAGCTTGGAGTGGAGCTTGTTGCAGAACCATATGATTTCCATAGATGTTGGCGAAACGAAAAACGGCCCCACATTCGGAGCTACCAAGGAAAGACGCAAGGAAAATCACCAAGAAACATGCCCTGAACTTCATTTTCACCTCTAAATAATAATCTAAAAAAGTACACCATTTCAATTTACTAATAAGTAATAGGACAAAACACTGGTGTTATTGTCATAGAATTAATATTGCACCACGTAGCAACAAGTAACTTCTGTGAGCTTTTATCACAATAATAGGCTGGACCAGAAAAGATCATGCAAATGCCAATGGCTAAAACGCTAACCCTAAAAGGAAAATTCTGCAGGATAAGGTAGCGTAAGGGTTGGTAAGCAACGGGGACTGCAGGTTTCGGAGGGTTTGGGAGTTGACATGCAACGTTCAATTGGAAAGATTAACATACAACGAAAACGATCAATTCAAGAATAAAGTTCAATTGGGAGTTAACATTGTAAATAAAACAGTGGAGAAATAGAAAAGGTCTTACCAGATGTTCTTTTGTTGCGTGTCCAACTCTTCGGCTCAGTTCATGAAAATTTAGATATTTTGAATTAATCACCGCTCTCTAGTTACTTGTGTGCGTCAAGTTTTAAAATGACGAAGACTACAGTGAATGGCTGTTTATGTAGAATGGTTTCTTAGCACGTGATCACATGTGGGGGCTGTTTTGACAAATTAATTTTGTTTATGCTTATTTTCATCATTCAATAAAATGTAAATTTAGCTTGAATATGCTGTATAAATTCTCCTCTTTAACTTAACAGACGCTCTTTTTCAACGCTATGCATCGGTGGTTTATGAAGGATATTGTTCTTAAGTCATTAAGTGGTGGAGTTGGAAAAGTCCATTCCACGGAACAATAAAGATTGAACTGGGTTTAGCAAACTACAACCGTGAAGAGGTCTTTCAATGATGTACATAAACATTGCGATTAGATCAGTTTTCGACGAATGTGGCACATCTCAGAACTTATCACATATTGTTCAAAATTAAGTTTATTTTTAGAAATCGAGATTATTCATGTTCATTCCCGATTTGTTCGTTTGGTATACGTTTTTTAGGACACTCTATATTTACCTGGCATATGCAGTTGGGGCATTTAACGTGAATCAATCACTGTCACAACAAGTAACTGTACAATGATAGGATGTGCCTTAACCCGTTACCGCTGAGATATCCACTCAAGCATTCCGCCATTATGATCGGATCATTCACGGCATTGTAGGCACATCATTATTCGACGGGTGTCTTACTGCTTAGAAATTTAATGCAAATTTTTTCCCTGTGATTCACCTTTAGAAATTGTGAGTAGCATTTCCTCTTTATTTTTTAGCAGTACAGCCCCTTATGTTTGTTATCACTCTATTCGTGCACGGAGAGTAGATCTAACAAACAGAAAGTAAGGATTACTGAGATCTTACATCTTTGAGAGGGAATTTAAGGATGTACGTAAAAAGATGGAGATAACATTTTGGCAACGCAGCTATCAGTAGAAGTTTTCATGCAGATAAAGATTCGTCATGCACCGAGCATAAGGATTCTTGTTCATTGCTTATACATATAGATTAGGTACACAAAGGAAAACAACGATAATTTAGTCGGACGAAGCGCTTTTGTTCTTGAAGTTTCCATGTAAAAGGGGTCTCTGAGGACATTTGTTTCGCATGCATGTACTTGAAAGTTCATTCTCAAACTCATTAATAATTCGTTAGGAGAACACAAAGGAAATAACTACCGAGACGTTTGTTTGGTATGTGATCTTAATTACTATAAAATTTCGACAACTTTGAATCGATTTTCTCCCTAAATACGGATTCGTTTGAGAAGCGATATCATACACTCGAAAGCGGGTTTGATCTGATTTCCAAACACCTCGAAGTTGGATAAAAAACTCTGCTGTCGCCTCGTTTTTCAACTTACTTCTCGGTGTTTGGAAATCAGATCAAACACTCCTTCTGGTGTAAGAAATGTTACTTAATGGCTATTGTCACCCACTGATCCTGTTGGTATATAATTTCGGATAAGTTTTTTTACTTTTTAGGGTAACGTGGGAAACGAAAGTTTGACAAAGTTACAGAATAAGTCCCAATTCATACAGATGTATTTTGACTAGTTAAAATATTGAATTAAAGTGTTCGTGATGGTGAAAAATTTCTTTTACAAAACTGTTTTCACAAATTGAGTTAGTAAGTGCTTGTTCTCTTTATTCAATGAAACCTATATTTAGTTATTATAAATAAATTATTCCATTTTAATTCTAAATGACGATGTTTTTCAATACGCTCCAGTGGTTGTTGAATGGATATTGTCCTTGGATGGAAGTTGTTAATTGGTAGAGTTGGCAAAGTCATTCCACCTTATAATAAATGCCGAACTGATTGTGTAAACTACTGAGATGGCGTTTATATGAAGCAAGGCAGCCCTATTGGTAGGGCTAGTCCTTCTAAGTGGGCTTGATTTCACCTCGCTTCTACATGAGAATTTTCTGGCTCTTTGAGGTGGGCTAGCCCTAGAAAGTCTCAAATGCGTATGTGTAAATTGATTTTTTCAGCCCTCCTAGGAGGGTCAGCCCTCTTGAGTGTGTTCACATGGCAAATTTCCAGCCCTCCTAAGTGAGATCTCGGGTAGTCAACAGCGAGATCTCGCATAGGCGGGCTGGCTCTCCTTTCATGTAAACCAAAACAAACTTTACAAAGGATTTGACAGAGCGGCGAGATCTCAGCAAATAGGGCTAGCTTTACCAGGAGGACGAGCTCCCTTCCATATAAACAATACCTTAACACGGTCGTGCGAGCTACAAGCTCGGAGAAGTGTTTCAATGTTAAGTGTAGTAAACACTTAGATAAGACCTTCATTCGACGAAAATGTTAAGAACTTAATTTATGTGAAACTTTTTTGTCCCTGATTTACCTTTGGTAACCTTGAAGGACATTTCCTGTACTTTAACATGTACATCCCCCTGTCATGTGTTAGCGTTTCATGTACGCCATCTTTTACTACATGACGGGCGACATTTTTCTGGTGATATATTGTTTTGTATAACTTTTGTGTTTGTTTTGGTTTTCTTTTATGTTTTGTTTTAACATTTAAGAAGCACTTTGGCGACAAAAGCTGGACAAATTACAGAACAACTTTAAATTTACATCTTTGTATTTTGACTTGTAAACAAGATTAAATGAATAAATATGGAACAAATGAGACCTTATTTCAAAACGAACCGTCCTGACAAATGAATTAGTGGGAACAGTCGAACCTCGAGTATCTGGACACCTCCGGAGACACGAAATAAAACAGGGTAATCACGAGTCCGGTAAATCGAGATTACGAATATTTATGATCCAGTTATTCACAAAAACTGGAATCGTCAGACATAGTTCGAATGATCGAAAAGTTTTGATAATGAAGATCCAGATAATTGAGGTTCTACTGTACTTATTCTTTGAATGAATATTTCCATTCAATGAAAACTTTTAATTATCAGTTCAGTTAGAATAGAAACAACGATATATGAGGTGAAGACCTCCGACGAAGAGCCTTCGCTCGAAACGTCAGTTTAAACATTCTTAAGTTCCAGCAGTTTCCCAAACCTTTTGATTATCCACAGTTAGAATAGATATATTTTCTCAACAGTCCTGATACGGTGTTTCGGTGATGTAGGTAACCAGTATGACCTGGTCATTATTAAAACAAAGTGTCACTGTTAAGAACATAATTTATGATATTTTTTTGCCTAGATCCACCTTTGCAAATTCTAAATAATATTTCTTGTAGTTTTGTAAGACCGCCACGTGCGTTGTGTGGGCACTGTATTTATACCAAGCAGTGTAGATCTTTTTTGGTGATTGTGGGAGACGTTACATCTAATTATTGAAAAATATTTACAATAAATCTATCGAATTCTTGCTCTCTCCCGTTAAAGTAACCTAACAAAGAACAATGTACTATTTGCAATATTTCCACCTTATCATTAAGACGTTTGTTTTCTCGTACGAATGGTAAGAAGGACTCATTACTTTTGTGTAAATAAGGGTTAAATTAATAAAGACCATAAGACAGAAATAAACGGAAACAATTGAATTAATAGGTACATGCCGTAAGGATTAGAGAGAAACTAGATCAATGAATAGGAATATAACGATTGTTAATGTCTGGTTGTCACATGAAAAAGGCGCTCAATGAAAACGAATCAATCACTGTTCCATCAATAGAGGGATTATATGTGATATCAAAATGGCTGTATTTAAGGGCATCATCAAAGTTCCGACGTTCAGCAGAGCAAATAATCGATGGAAATACTTTCGTTTTTAAGGATTAACCTTCCAACAAGGGATATGTGAAATCCCTCTATAGTATAATGTACAATGAAACGAAGGATGCGTCGTTAACCCATTCCTGCTGAGATGACCGATTAGCATCATAGCTGATATAACTATGCTAGCACCAATGCTCATCGTAATCGGATCATTCGCCGTAGATCCTGACCAGTTTCCTAATCGACGAAAGTGTCATTGTTAAGAACTTAATCTGACACTTTTTCCGGTGATCCACCTTTGGATATTCTAAGTAACACATCGGATAGTTTAGCAATACCGCCACTTGCATGCATGTGTGATCACTGTATTCATGTCAAACCAAGGAGATAAGATAAGATCAGATAAGGCAAGATAAGATATTTATTTAACAAGTCATAAGATCTACAAAGTTATTTTTCATCCTTGGCTCATAATAGCTATAAAACTACATACATAACACAAAAATCTTGTATATTATCAATCCTAAATGATAAAGTCTATTCTTAAAAACATACTAAAATTGTTTGAGACCCTGATTTAACTGAGTACGATCGACTTCCCAGGGTTCAATCTGGGAGTTTTCGTTTGAGCGAGAAGTCAGTTCGAGTGGCTGAAGACCGGGAGGATTCTTCTAGGAGGCTACGGGCAGGTCCCCCGGAAATCTTTGAAATGGACATCTGCTGAGATGAAATTTGACGCATTTTGAGACACAGCAGTGAGATATTACCTTGGAATGCTTACTTCATGTACACTGACCTGAATGACCACAATATTTTGTAGGGGAGAGCTGAGCTGTTTGGGTGGGAAGTTTCTACCCCTCATACCCCCTAAATAGAACCTTGCTTTTGGTATTTCATGGTTAAAAAAATATGTTAACATGTCTATAAAGTTCTTAAAGGCACGAGCGGTAAGGAGACTTTATCATGGGGTAGCTAAAATTAACAAATAGCACTTTAGAGAAAAAAATGTGAACAGCCGAGCATGTAACAAGCACATAGAAAGGATTAGAGAGTTACTTTATCTTTGAGTAGCAATGTAAGGATGAATGTCAAGAAATGCACGTAAATTTATACAACATAATCTGTTGACGCATCAAGGTACATGACTGAGAGCTATACGGTCATTTCTACATTATCATTCTCGCCAGTAAATGTTAGCAAACGATTAATTTGTGGGACATTTCATCAGCATGTCCACGACAAGTTATCAGTATGTGCTGTTATCGACATTTTGAATTTACGTTTACCTTGAGTTAATTTTGCGTACATTTTTTATTTTTGACGGTAACTTGGATGACGAAAGCTTGACTAAATTATAGTATAAGTCCTAGTTTCTATTAGTGTATTTTGACTAGCTAAAAATATTGAATTAACGTATTCGAGGTAGCGAAAAATTTCTTTTACAAAACTATTTTGACAAATTGAATTAGTAAGTGTTTATATTCTCTTGATTTAATGAAACCTATATTTAGTTAGAATGAATAGTTTAATTATTCCACTTTAATTCTAACTGACGCTGTTTTCGAATATGCACCAATGATTTTTGCATGCATATTGGCCATTGACCTTGAGCTGATTATTGGTTGAGTTGGCAAAGTTCGTTCAAGCGAGCAATAAAGATTGAACTGATGACACCAAACTAGAAAGTTTTAGAAAACTAGAAATATTTCAATGATGTACGTAAGCATTGTGATTAGATCATTATTCGACGAATGCATGTGCACGTCACATCTCAGGTCGACCTTGTTGTTACTTACAATTCAAAATTAGGTTTATTGTTCAAAAATGAGCTTATTAAGGCTCAATCCCGATTTGTTCGTTTGATATAAGTTCTTAAAGACTCTCTATATTTACCTGGCGTATGCAGCTGGTGTTCATTTAACGTGAATCAATCACGGTCACAATAATCAAGTGTACAATGATAGGATGGGCCGTAACCCATTACAGCTGAGATATCCAGTCGAGCATTCCCTCATTGTGATGGGATCATTCACCGCATTTTAGGCACATCATTATTCGACGGATGTGCTACTGCTTAGAATTTTAATGCAAATTTTTTTCCTGTGATTCACATTTAGAAATTGTAAGTAGCATTTCCTGTTTTTTTTTTTAGCAGACAGCCCTTTGTGTTTGTTATCACTCTATTCATGCACGTAGAGTAGATCTTTTGTTAATAAGAGACAACCTCTGGTATTTTATTATAGAAAAAGTTTATCGACAAATCATTAGAGTCTTTTCTAACTTCATTTCGAAAAACCTCACATAAGGCCTCGATATACCATTGTTCCATTTTATATTTAAGAGATTTCTTTGA
>JBAHVQ010159659.1:0-22436 GCA_036872915.1 Nanipora kamurai | reverse complement strand
TTTCAAAATAACCTTATATTTTAGTTTAGCAAGCATCACCAACATCTTAGTATAGATGGCTTTTAATTTCACTGAAACTATCGCAAAAAAATTTTTTTGGTAGTGGACCCCCTGAAATTAAACATGAGGTATGGTACTTTCAAAACATGTCGCCAAAATGGTCACATAACCCAAGAATTTCAGTTATCCAACATTCATAAAAACATCTTGGTCAAGGTTAGAAGATTATTCCAGGATCTTTTCTTCGATTTGCAGACTTGGTAACCGCTGCACTATAAGAGGGTCTGAATGGGGAGTTCTACGTGTCATTTGTCAGTTAAAATTTTGGTCGTTTGTCAGTTAGAATTTTGGTTTCTCAGTTAAAGTTTAATTAATAATTTATTGGTCACATATGAATGGGGTAATCACACAATGAAATATAGTAGATTAACAATATAATGCTAAATAGCAGAATTCTCTTGAAAATTTTCTAGTTTTTTGTGAAAGTGAAAAACTCTAGTTTATAAAATCGAACTTCTGTACTTACTGGACTCATAAATCTAGGCTTCGCTGTAACATTAGTGCGAAAAAACTCAATCCTGTTCAATTATCCGTTAACAGTTACGTTTTATTTGTCAGTATTTGCTATTTATCAGTTAACCGATAGTTTTATAGCTCTTTGTCGGCAGTTGACAGTTAATCTCATTCAGACCGCCTATAACCACAAACCGTTTGAACCAAGAGTACAAGATTTCTACTTACCATGCAGGTACAGCGGACACAATGAGACATTTTGATTTCGGGTATTTGAGGACTCCAGGAAGTGTTGTGTTGGAATGTTTTCTCATTGAATTTGCAGTGTGGATAATAATCAGCTGAAACCAAGCAGAAAATTATTTTGGGCTTTGATGCAAAGACAGTTGCAACATAGCAAGCCTCACTATTTCGTAGTATAAGGTCTATCATAAAATATAGACCTTATTCATAAATTGGCCCTTATATGTATGAAATTCAAAAGAATTTTTACTCTAAAATGAGGTCATAAGGGCCATTTCATATAGAAGTATATTGAAGAAGTTTAAACCATTCGCCATTTATGAATAAGGTATACTCTCTTCAACTCATACAATGCACGTCGAAACTGACTGCTCTCGAACTGTTTATTCGTCAACTTTTTAGTTTGTGCTGTCGTCCAAGTAAAAAAGGTCAATCAACTCAACGAGATTAATTTTGAAAAAAGAGTGATTATTCTAAACACGCGAAAGTGAAAATGTAACGAGCTTGCAGAATGCAAAGAACAGTAAATGACACATCGAGAAATGTCTTAATTTCACCAAACGCAGTTCTCACCTTTAGGTTCTGTTGGCTCAGGTGAAAAGGGACGGGGCAGGTTGACAATTGGCTGCGAATTAGTGGAATCCCCATCTACATTATAAAAAATTCAAATACGATTTAGCAGAAATGTATTGGTAGATTAGCGGAAATGTTGAAATCTTGGCTGCAAATGAGGTGGCAGATGAACAGGACGAGAACATAATCAACTATGATTCATTGAAATAAGCAGCCAATATCTAATCATTTCAAATTTATAACGAAGAACAGGGTATAAACATTGGTTTTAGGCAAAGAACTTGTCTTTATTCCGTTACGAGCCTCCACTCTGTATATAAGGATCATTAGACATCGTGTAGCGTAGTCAATCATATTTCAGAATTTGCATAGGAGTTTATTTAAATTAGTAAACGAGCTCGAGGTTTGTAAGAGTAGATAGTAAACGAGGGTGAAGCTCGAGTTGACTATTGCCTATAAAAACGGGGAGAGAGTTAACCAATTGTTTTAGTATAAATTTGCCATTTTACAAATTTTTAATTAAAATATTTATTACATCAAATTTGGTCTTGATCAGGAACGATGATTCTGAGCGACTGACGTGACTTCACTTTATTCAAAACAAGCGGATAGTGACCAGCAGGTTAACTAATAATTTTAGTGATATAAAATTATTAATTTATATTAATTAACAAATAGACAACTTGGCCTCGTTGTTTATAAGCTACAGTTGCTCTGAAGGGACATGATTCGCTCTCTTCTTCTTTTCTTCGCACAAATTTTCTTTATGCCGCGCTGTTTTTTTTTCTATTCCACCGCTCTGATTTTTGTCTTATCCTTTATCTTACCAGTTTTCTTACCCGTGACGCTCCTGTTTTTTACTTCCGCGCTGCTCTTCGTTATTTCGTTCGGCGCCACTTTTTTCTTTTTGTTTTTCTTTACCGCTGATTTCTTCGTTTAACCTACTGCCTTTTTTTTTTTAGCATTTACTGAAACTAAAATTTACATGTGTTTTCTCAACCTTAACCCTCTACCCTTTAATGCCCAGCGGTCTTCCTTTGACGAGTAAAATCGTCTGGCGTTAGTCAGAGTAAAATACTTAAGCCACACAACGGGCATTAAAGGGTTAATTATGACTGTTATGGACTTTAAACTGGTGTCCGGGTCTAAATGGTAATTTTGACGTTTGCCTCATTCGTTTGTGGAGATGTACCAACTATGAAATTTAAATCGTTAGAAAGACAGTGAAATTGTGTACAACATATGTGAATTTGAATAAATTCCCTCCAATAGCAGCCAAGAAATTAACAGATTCTAAGGCACATTATAGCGGTGGTTTGTCCGGTGAACTTGCCGATAGCTTCACAATTGGGAGTATTTTGGATCGTCGGCCAAATCGCGTGCTAGGTTCACAATAGTATGAACTAGTTATTGGTCTGGTCCGACATTATGTACATGACTAAAATAAGCAGGAAAAAAACGGCGCATCTTTGCGAAAGAAATTGCGGGACTGAACAAAAGAACAGAGCGACTTTGGATTTTAGAGCGGTACAAGGTAAAGCAAAAACAAAGGGAAAAAATAAAAGAGCGGCATAGTGGGAAAAAAGGGCGGCGCGGAGCAAATTTAAAAAATTAGGGAGGCAGAAGAGCAAAAAAGGACCACCTTCACAGCCACCATAATAAGCAGTTAAACAACAACGCCAAATTACCTAATTGTTTTAGTAGAAACCAACAAGTCGGACAAAAATTGTTATTTTACAGAAATAAAAATATATAAATTCTTCACTTTAATTGGTCGCTTACATTACCAGGGTCATGCGCCGGGTCACGTGGAATGATTTGTTTTTGTTTTCGTTTTTTCACAGCAACATAAAAGAACGTGAAACAGTGACAAAGTTCGTCTTTTGACACTTCTTCGACTGGAGTATATTTTTTAGGTTTTAATTTGGCCAGCAAATTATTCTGAAATTAAATATTCACGGTTGTTGGCAAAGAGAAACATTTCGTTGGTCGAAAACGTAATGAAGTGTAGATTGAATTTAAAAAATTTCCCGAATAAATCAATTATCACCTTTGAAAACCTTGATTACATATTTTGCTGACCTATTAGTACGTTTCTGGAACTGACATCTCCAATAAATTATCAAAAACCTAATTTGAAACCTCAGCAAAACGAGGGTTTTCCGCGATTCCTTCGATTTCAATTGGCTTGTTTCTCTACTATAAATGGTCTACATCTATTAGATGGTTAGTAAGCCAGCCAATCAGAATGCATGATTAGTAATAGCCGAATAGTTGGTTTCTACTAATAATTGGTAGATATCGCACACGAGTCTCCTCTTGGTCCTCAACCAACACGAAGTTTTGTGGTTTTTTGCGACCGCGTTCATGTATCTGGCTTTTTTGCAATAATTGAAAAGAAATGAGAAAGACAAGTTAGTTTGAATTAAAACAATTTAATTATTCGCGCTCAATTTACATGAGATCACTATGCAAGTGCGACTTGGACTTTGTACCCGTCTGCTATCACATGGTCAGAGCAAGTGGACACCTCAAGAAAGGTAGCAAAGTCTCAGGAAATGGTCAAATATGCGAATGATCGATATCTAATACTTTTCTATCACATGTTTCTATTTTTAAATTGAATTCTTTGTGGTTAGCATTCATTTTTTCTATAAACGTTTATACTCACTCGACTAAAAGTCAACTTATATTTTCTAAC
Organism: Nanipora kamurai; assembly: GCA_036872915.1. Taxonomy (NCBI): domain Eukaryota; kingdom Metazoa; phylum Cnidaria; class Anthozoa; order Scleralcyonacea; family Helioporidae; genus Nanipora; species Nanipora kamurai. The sequence continues at coordinate 18,406 of JBAHVQ010159659.1, read as the reverse complement.
TGCTCAACTCTTTCCAGCACATGATGGTTATTGTTTTCTGTGCAGTGGTGTGCCAAGGGGGTGCGATCGCACTCCATTTTGGATCCAAAACACGTTACAAACAGTTGTAATCTTATCAAAAATTGAGTTTTGAAAAAAATACCGGAAAAAATTATTGACATGAAGAGCGTTTTAAGCGTATTTGTGCGAGGTTCCCGCGCTTATTCTTCCAATTACACATCAGGAATAACTTAAGAAGCTAAAACGACCCCCATCCAAAAATCCTGCGTACATCCCTGCTATGCATATTAATTCCGATTAAAGTCTCAGGCTGCTTGGTGATAATAAAAATAAATATCTCGATCATCATTGAAGGTCGTCCCTTTGAATATGTAATCAAGCAAAATGAAAATATAGGTCAGCTAAAGAGCTATTTGGTTTGATGGTTAAGGCAATAAATGTCCTCAAATTATCTTTGTAATTGAGATCAACCTTCTTATGACGCATCTGCACGTGAGGATTTTCTCGGTCAACGCTAATTACAGCAAAAATGGCAGGCAGCATGGCTTTTAAGTGATACTTGATATGAGCGGAATGGTACTGTAAAACGAGGGAAATACAGTCATTCAGTCACGTCACGGTTAAAACTTGAAAGAAATACATTTTAACGTGGGTAATCATTGAGACCATTTTGCGTGGACGAGAGTAACACCCCCCTTAGTTTTGCTTTCTTATTCACATTTCTGACTTTTCCATTGATGTGAACTATTAACTGCACCATATCAAATTTTGGAATCTCTTAAATTAGAACGTCGCGGTGTTCTTAAAATCTGACCCTACTTTACAGAAATTTCGAGTTCTTAATCTAATTAACAATTTCATCATGAGTGAGAGATTTCGATGGCGTGATAGTTGATGAGCCTGCCGGCTGAATCAAATATTCTCTCACAGAAATTGACGGCGAATAATGTAATTTTATTCGTACAAACTAATTTAGATTAATTTTCAAATTTGTAACGAAAAAGTATATGAATGAGCACTGTTTTTATGCGAAAAACTAGGTCTCTAGCTTACTTCATTACTCGCTGGCAGCGGAATAGCTGGACAGAGCTTCCGACACTTCTCCCCTTAGATGTGTGTCCGAAAGTGCTTGTATTTGGTCGAAAATTTGAATAGTTGAGAAAAGCGATATTAACCTGTAACGTGAGATTAACTTATTCAACAGTTGGCTCTGTTAAGTTTTATGAACTACTTGCGCTTGTCAAATAAGGACAGCAGTTTTGTTACCGCCTGATAGGCGCAGGGTCAGGCTTAGTTACAAGTTAGAAAGACCAGGTTTGATTACCTGCACAAGTTAGAAAAAATCATGGCTTCCAGTTTTACATGTTCTGAGAGGTCTGCGAGCTCTGCGAGTACAGTTACTGTAATCAACACAAATCTTTCTACTGTGGTCTACTCATTATCCTATTCATTTTTACGATAATCATAATGGAGGATAATAGTAACGCTAGTTGAGCATAATAGTGACATTTTTTGAGCATAAAGAATTAGCATAATAGTGTGAAACATTGAGCATAATGTGGACATCCCTCTTCAGTAAAGTTTCTGTTGATCTATTTTAACGACATTAAGATGTCCAATCTTGTCATATGTGTGCGAAAAATCTGGTTGCTTTGGTTTGCCGATCAATTCCTTTTTGATGACATACGATAGTCACGAATCGATTCATGAGAGTCCCAAAGAGAACCTTAACCTACTTTGGCACTTAACATCAATCCTATCGTTTTTCTCAACGGATTTAAGGTTGTGTGGCCTATGGAAAATGAGTCTGTGATGGACTTTTTCAAAATGGTTTCCATTCCCACGGGCAATGACCCCTTCAATGCATCAGCAAAGGCGAAATGGGAACCTTTCAAAATAGCGACCTTTCAGCAATCTAATTTTTTAATATCATTGCCAAAAACTCACAAATACTCAAAATTGATGACAATGAAATGCTAACATGACATTTCATGTAAGCACACAAGAAATTTATTAAACAAGAGGGGAAAAGGTAAAGAAAAACAAATTTATATATAAACTTTAATACTCCAGTCAAATATAAAAGAGAAAGAACATGTAAATTTTTCCCTGTGAGTTTCTATAGGGGCCCATGGGCAGTTGCCCAGACTGGCCTCCCCTATATTGGGCCTGAATTTTGTGATTAATGGACTGTATGCTTTGTTTCATTTATCTTCCCAATGACGAAACATATAAATAAGATATTACAAGATATCAGTAGTTTATAGTGCTCAGGTTTTGTCATATCAAACAGCACTATCTAGATTCTCATGGCAATGCATTTAATGGGCCACGCTTATTCGTCGGAAAACTTGGATGCTTTCTTGCCCCCCACTAAAAATCCCAGGTACACTACTGCTCGCGGGTTCTACATCAGCTATCAGATATCCAGTAGTTTAGCTAAGTACATTACAGCATTGTACTAGACTAAGTTTCTACTGATGTTGAAGTAGAATTAATTACAGCAGAATGCAGTATGACAATAGAAGAAATCATGGAATGGGAACGATGTGACAAGATGTAGAAAGATAATAAACAGGTACATGACAAAATCAGATCATATTAGTTCAATAAGTTTAAATCATCAAGGGTGCAACTTACCTGGACAAGATTTGCAGCAATCTTCGGAATTCTTTTTTATAGGATTCTTGCACGTCAACTTTGGACATGATACTTCCTTACATGTTAAGTTGGCATTCTAAAAACGGAAACAGAAATATTGTGTAAATACCTTAAACAAATTGATTAATTAGTTAAAAGACGCCAACCTACTTGACAAGAGCAAACTAGGCAATATGGGTACTGAAAGGGCTTTATTCCTGTCGTTGAATTAGCAGGGTTCCACAGTTCTCCGTTTTCGTAGTAACGTCCGCTGTCGAAGCATGAACCTAGAGAAGCACAGCAAAACAAGCATATTTACAAAGGCGAACACTTGCTGCAGAAGTCATGAGTAATGCCACAAGTACTACTTTACGAGGCTGTTTAGAACTGCAGCCACCGTATGATGAATGTCAGTTACTGATAACGAAATACATGTACTCGTTTTCAACAGCACTTTATGGTTAAAAAATAATTTTTAATGTATGTACAGTGTACGCCGCATTATGAATTCTATACACTGAACAATGTTTACGGAGCACACTTTACACTATATAGTGCATATTGAGTACTGCATGCAGTGGTTCATACTGCCACGCTTTATTGCGGATGCTCAATGCCCTTTGCCCTTGGCCTAATCTTCAAGCTTAGTACTCAATCGCTAGAAGCTCTTTGCTCTATACCCTGTGTTCTGTCTTTACACGCTTTGTTCCACGCTCTCTACACTACGTTCTATAATCAATGTCCTATTATCTATGCAGAGTTAAGACTCGGGTCCCAATTTTTGGGGACTCGACTTGAGTCATTGCAACAGAAGAACTGACTCGACTGACTCCAATCTAGACATTAGATGGAATAGCCTATACTCGTTCCCATGGCCACAGTGCCTCGGAAACATATACAAAGTACCTTCACGTAATACGAAAAAAGAAAAGCAATGTCGTCTGATCAAATTAATTGTCAATCGAATTGAGTATCCATCAGATTTACATTGATTTTTCTGTTCTTATACTCGACATAAAATTTCTCCAAAACAGTCCGCATATAAATTTCGTCATTTAGATCTATTTTTTTTATCAGAACTAGTACACAAAATTCGCCTCAGACTTGTATGGAATTTTCAATGGCTCACCCTCCGCTCGCTATATATTGTAAATCCGAATATAACAATCCAGCTGCTTGTATGGGTCGATTCCATACGGAATATGCAAGAACTTTACTGAAAATCACCTTGTGGCATCTCAGAATACATTTACGCCAGTTTGAACTGGTATCTAACGGGTGTCTTTTATGTCCAGTGGATGAGATGTCAAGTCTCTGAATCGAAAGACTTTACCTCAGTCTCAGTGGCTTAAGCCCCCCCCCTTCCCTCAAGGGTGCAGAAAGTAGATGTTGGACACGTTGCTTAACTGAAATTTTACCTCGAAGCCGTTTGTATTGGTCGGTTTTAACCCTTTACTGGGCAAGTTTTCTGGAGGTCTCCTCTTGACGAGTAAAATAGTCTGGTGGTAGCCAGTGTAAAAATGCTATTTGGCAACAGTGTCCGGTAAAGGGTTAAATAGCAAATATATGATGAACTTGTTATTTTCCGTTACAAATGAAGAACAAATTGTAAATCAACTCGCTTTAGCAATCCATTTTTAACAGTTAATCAACTGCATTCCTTGACAATTTTTGAAATTCAAGGATAGATGTATCCTTTCCTATCTCATCCTTTAGCTTCTAGACTTCCTTAGAGAACCACTTCAGTATACACCATTCAAGCGCCCTTCTGAAAATCCTGGTGCACCGCTGATTAGTCTTAAGGAGATCTGACGGTAGGTTTTCCGTTTGACAAGTAAAATCGTCCGGTGTTAGCCAGAGGAAAATACTAAAGTTTGTGCCGGTCCGTGGGTATCAATACCGTCACCACTGAGTTAAACAGCTTCCAACAATCCTGTACCATAAAGTGTTTGTGGCTTTGCCTGTGCTGTTCACTGTCAGTCTTTTTGCAATGGTTTGATATACGGCTACTGCATATTGATGCTACCTCTTGGCTGTTTAAACGTGAGAAACATGACATCCCTTACTTAAAGCACGAATTTCTACATTTATACGAGTACGAATGTATGTGTTGTGTCGGACGGAGCTTACGTGACTGGTGAACGCTAATTAAACTATTCATACGCATGTTTCCACATTTATTTAAAGCTCATTTTATATAAGTGCCTTCTCATTTCTCCCATATAGTTGCCCATATTCATTTCAGTTAGCAAGCTAAGTTGGCGTAGATATAGGGGAAAAGACTTAGCATAGTTGACCTCGAAGATCTGCTATCTTTTTTGGTTTTTCCACTATTCCATCTGGTTGAATTGGACGGTCTGGAAATAAAAAAAATACTTCATTAAAAACGTTGTAGTTTTACTAACCCTGGTAACCTCGAAAGTTGGGGTATGATATAATTCGACATACAATGCAGCTGATTGGAGCGCATCTTATATCAAATATCCCTTGATATATACTGTAAAAAAAAACTGTGTATATAAAATCGATTTATTATAAGACTTGCTTCGCGAGCGGCCTATTAGGCTTTTTTCTGCAATTTTATTGGCTCCGGAGAAGTTTTAACAAACCCCAAAAGAATGACCTTTATCGGAAATAGACAAATGTTATCTAAAATATAAAATCTTTACACATGAAGGAAATGTAAGCAAAAACATACGCTTTTCAAGCTTAAATGAATTTCGGAGACGATTTTACATATACTTTGGCGACATTGACTCTATGGGACGAACACCGTCCGCTTGAATTTTTAAACATTCAAGTTTTTGATATGTTTCCAGAACTTGCGAAAAAGACGTTAGTTAACCACTGGTAACGCAAGTCATATAATATGTAAAATCCTTAATGCCCTCGCTGGTCGGTCCTTACTTATATTATAAAAAGTTATACAGTCCTTGATAGACGCGTGTAAAGCCAAACGGGTTAGGTAACTAAACACACTGTTTAAAACCGGTTTATTTGTCTTTTCTCAATTGTTACTCAATATCTATAAGACTCTTCCAGGTAAACAGCATTTATCAAGGTGAAATTCCCAAACAAAATTCGTACGGTGCAAGTTGAACTTTTGTTCACAATAATTAGAAAGGAAATATTGAAGTTTTCGTAAATCTGGACGATAAATAACTTATTAGATCGCTTAGTGTACAATATTGTTGCATATTTTACTCGTCCTTCATATATTAATTGCATGGCCCTATGAGCTCACCACAATACGGCATGACTGGTAAAATACCAGGCCGTACTACCCAATAAAATGCAAGTATGGTACGTATAGTACTCAACAAAACATGATGTATCAAAGTATGATACAACGTGACGCAAAATCATAAAATACAATACGATACCATAATTCCCCTAGTACCGAGACTTTCCGTTTAATACAAGAAATAATTCTCTTCTGGGCAGTTGTTCAGGTCGAAATAAATGAAAAATGATGGACATATTAGTTTGCTGACTTTGCACGATTTTTTTTATTGCAGACCACCAAGAATTACAGTCTAGATTGCAGTCACACAATTACGAAATAAGACTCACAAGTAAATACCTCTGCATGTCATACAACAAGAATCCTTTTTCTTCACTTGAAACAGCTTGAGACATCTTAATTTGGGACAAATTCGGATTGCACATGACACTTGTCTGTCCTACAAAGTAACGGTATAAAAATGAGATGCTGCGTAGGTAGTGTAGGACAGCACAAAAAGTTGAAAGGTTGGTGGACTGCCGAATTTGTCATAAAGAATTCTAACGTTTCGAGCTATGGGCCTTAGTCAGAGAGTGAAATGAGTTCAGAACTCGTTCACTGTCTGACGAAGGGCCATAGCTCGAAACGTTAGAATTCCTTATGATAAATTCGACAGTCTACCGACCTTTTAACTATTTCTGCTAAAAAGTAACGGATGGATAGTGTGATTATAAAGTCATGAGCTCAAAAATGCTAATATAATGAGGAATGTTTAGTGTAGCGTTTGAAAAAATATCCTGCTATGGAATCAAAGGAAAAGAACTAAATTGGTTTGAAGAGTATCTATTTGGAAGAAGGCAATCAGTCATCTATGATAGTATAAAGTCGGATAGTTTGCCTGTTGTCTGTGGAGTGCCTCAGGGCTCAATCCTTGGGCCTTCATTGTTCATACTATTTATTAATGATATCGATTAACAGATGGATAATTGCCAAATTCTATTGTATGCTGATGATATGATAGTGTTCATTGCTGAAAAAAGCCAAGAAGTTATAGAAAAGAAATTAAATCTCGATATTTCAAAACTTGCAAATTGGTTAGATAGAAACAGTCTTGTCATAAACCTTAAACACCGAAAAAACTAAATTTATCTTATTTGGTACGTCGAAGAAATTATCTAAAGGTCGCAAATCAAATATATTCAGAAGTGTACCAGTGAATGAAGTTGGAATCATATGAATACCTTGGAGCGAATATGGAAAATTACATTGATCACAAAGATAAAATGTACAAGAAAGCAACGAAACTGGTAAAGTTACTGTCAGGTATTCGTTGTCATCTTAGTCCTCAAATTACGCAGTCCATCTCTAAGACCAGGATTGAGCCTGTTTTCTTTTAATGCAGTGGTGCCTTCCTTGGGGATTCTTACAGCTTAATGATGAAATTCCAGAAAGTTCAAGATCGAGCCTTCAGGATTATCATTGTGAACAATGTACAAAACAACTGGGAAAAGATTCAAAATATAAAAAGCAGACTATGTGTGATGGAAATTTTTTTAAAATTTTAAAAAAATCTGTCCCCTGAATGTCGTGAAGGTTATTTTACCAAATTTGCACGTGGTAAGGGAACTCGTGGCGATTTGAATAAACTTTTATTAGCGAAAGTAAAAACTGAAGCTGGTCGTATTCGATTCGAAGGAGCCTTAGAATACAATAAACTCCCAAGTACCATGAGATATAATACATGTCCCCAAATCGTTAAAATACATTTAAGAAATCTTAAAGTTTAGTTTAAAATATCCAAAAATGTATCTAACTCTCTAAAAATTGGACAATACAATGGAAAATGGTTGTAAAATAGGAAAAGGTAATGAGACTTCTGCTGTTATCGATATAATGTTATCATTTACTTACATAGCAAGAGCATTCAGCACAATAGCTTTGCTTTTTATCTTGATTTTTCATGACGGTTTCCCACACTTGTCCTGGATTGTAACGTTTTCCTTCATGATGACATTGTCTTTGAGAACGGTCAATTAAACCTATTTAAAAGATCGTTTAAAGCTGTCTAATATGTGTAAAAAATGGAAATTTCTTCGTGTTTTCATCGAGTAATAGAAACGGGAGTGGACGACGTTTAGCAGATTGAGAGATGGCAATGGGGACACGAAGGCTTGGTGTATATAATTCTACGGAAAAGCCGGGGAATTGTTTTCTGTTTCCTTTTTAAAATAACTTGGACAAATAACAGAAATAGCTCATCGTAATTGAGCCGGACCTTTTTATTAATTAACATGCATTAAAACTAGAAATCGGTACAATTAATCGTAGTGTGTAAACTTGCCCTAAGAATGGTGTCGTATATCATACGGTCGCACATTTGAACTGGTTTTCTCAACGTCTGAAAGCATTTCGACGCAAAATTGTGGCTCCATTTGCACACAACGGCGACAAGCAGTCCAGTTCTATAATATTTTTCATTGTAGACTGGATAACCATGGTATTACCCACTGGACATTTTTATCGCCAATTGCAATATACGAAATGTTTTATGTTTTGGTTACGTTCCTTAGGTCAACTTCTCCATTTTGTAATAAAGTTATAGGAACATGGCTTTCACTCAGTCATCATGGTCGCCTTTGAAACGTTATTTTACAAAACACAGTAACAGTGATATTATGGTGGACGCGTCCCTTATTCCTTTTTGGCAGTTTGGAATGGTTCATCCAAAAATGAAATATATGCATCCTTTCATGATTGTCTTGTTGATCCAACAACTACCAATGAATAAGTGTCTTGTTCAAATGGTTGCTTATTTTTAACGCTATGAATTATGGTCAAAGTCGTACAAGATTTTTACCTGGACAAACTGCACAACACTTTCCAGGGGGCACTTTCTGTCCGAGACATGTCAGCTGTTTGCATTTTACCCTTGTACAATGCGTAAAACCACCCTTCAAAGTAACAGTTCATATAATAATAATAATAATAATAATAATAATAATAATAATAATAATAATAATGGTAATAATAATTTGTATCGTCTTCACTCTTCTTGTTTATCTCTCAATCATATTATCTTCCTGAATTTAGAAATTCCCTTAAGCAACTGGAACTTACTTAACACCCCCACCATTTATAATATTGGTGATACTCTAAACTACCATCGACTTATATATCTGTATATTGTAAATATTTTTTATGATGTTGCAGTGTCCTGTAATTTAATGTAACGTAATATAACTGTATTGTTTATTTGCGGTACTGGATCCAATTGAAAGTGTGAGTATCTTGAATAATTAAAATTGTCTTACTAAATCTGTACAGACTGTGGTCCATACTATAGTATTGATCATATCGGGTTCAACCAAGGCTTAATTCTCACATTGCGGATTCAAAGAGATCAATGTAAAATGTTCACCGTACCTTCTGACATTTACAGACTATACAGTGATCAGTGCCATGCGGTTCCAGGTAAGGATGCCATGACTTCCCAATTGTAAAATTTCTATTACCAAATTTACATATGGATGGTCGTGCTCTGCGTCGGGTTTTAGACCTTGTTTCTACAAAAACAAAATGGTTTCCGAGTTATGGATATGCGGAGAAGTCAAAATGAAGTCATATATTGGTATTTACAATTCGATTCCCTACACCCTCAAGAGCGCATTTTTCCAAATTCATTTATATATTTTACCGTGATTTTTGACTCTTGAGTGCATCAACCCAAACTGGCTAAGTACCAGTACACGAGCCCACCATAATAATAGTAGCTCCTGTAATATCATTCGATCGAACTTGCGTATTTCTTTCAATTTATATGCTTCGCCATACAAACAGAATTACATCAAGCCTGGTTTCCATACAGTTGTAACTGCCGACGACATGCAGGTGCCATGGGAATAAGTGAAGGATCGTCAAAGTTGTCATTGGTCATCTAAAACTTTTTAACAGTGACTCATATGTAGTCAACTACTATACAATTAGGATTAAGGTTAGAACATATGTTAGTATCAGAGTTTTGGATTAGAGTTAGGGTTCGTGTTTGAATGAGAGTTGGAATTAGGGTTAGGATTAGGGTTTGGATTTGAGTTAGGATGAGTTTCAGTTTTCGGTTGTTGGCATTTATCCCTTGACAGATCATTCTTTACTGGGGGTGGGTAAGCGCGGATCACATATCCAAAAGGATCAATCATTCCTATGACACCGGTGGTACATTTTCGGCCGTCGCTTGCATGTCGCCGACTCATTTTTCCATGTAATTTTTCTCGCCGACTCCCGCAATCACCTGCTTAGTTCAGCTTTTGCCACCGAGGGCTGTCGTCACCTGGGAAAATATGATGAAAATATATGTTGGCGATACGCCTGCAGCAACGGCGGATAAGTTGTTGTTGGCAGGTTGTCGGCAGTGACAGTTGTACGGAAAAAATGCTTAATAGGAAAGTGGAATGATATATGAGAAGAAAAAGTAATGGTCGGGTAATAGCATCAGACAAAGCTAATTACTGCGAAGCCAGTTCATCCATTAACAATAATACAACAAAATACACCAAGGAATTTATTTGACAGAAGAAAAGTATAATCATCTATAAAAGCACATGATATAGGTAGTTCAAAGTCACCCTTTTAACAAGGTCAACAATGTCGGTCAACTAAGGTAAAGTTGTAGACAACCAAAAGATTTGGGAAACTGCCAGAACTTAAGTGTGAAGGAACTGACGTTTCGAGCGAAGGTCCTTCGTCGAAATAAAATCAAGATAAAATTGTTCTTGCAACATTGTTGACCCGGAATCTTATGATTCTTTTAAGGTATTAAAATTGAGTAGTTGTTGTGGAATTCTGATTATCAGCTGAAGTATTTCATATTCTGCTGCTATTGCTCAAAATCGAACCAAGAAAAGACATGGTTTACCATTTGAGAGTCTACAATTTTATATTGGTATATAAGATTGGTATATAACATCTGACTGGTCCAGAAGAAAGAATTTGGAAGGACAGAAGTATTTAAGTCATGTAAGTCATTATCCACTGGAAGAGCTAGAAGGCCGTGTCCACATAATTATCCTTGTAAGAGACAGGCAGGAGAGAGAGTTTATTAAGTCGTCTTTACGGTTTAAGGGACACCGAATGAACACATTGCTTGTCACATCTAAATTAGGTGGTTTATAAGTGGAACAGAAGAATCAATATGGCACCTTAGACTATAAGCCTTGGGGTACACTCGAATTTACAGGTAAGGTACTTGACTTGGCGCCAAGCACATTAACTCATCGTTTGCCCTCATACACCTCGTGAAGAAAGAGGAAGCCGTGTTGTAAATAATTTGGGCCGGGGCCTCCTGTCGTGGAACGGTGATCTGTGAGGAGTGACTGTAATTGATATCATGGACGATTATAGATACTAACACACCCTAGCACAGCACACCACATTATCATCCTTTCCCATTATATCTTAAATATCCCTGACTTGAGGCATCTCCCTTTTCAATTTCTGAATTCACCTCAGATGAAGAAGCTAATCGTTTAAATCAATTAAATTCAGCTAGGCTCACTGGCGAAATAACCGATATCTTACTTGAAAATTAAACTAAAAAGCAACATGACAAAAAACTTCTAAACTATTTAATAGATTATCATATCCCGAAACGTACCGACAATTTGTCGTTGAAATTTCTACAGCCCCTCCCATTTTTTTAAGTAACTCACACGGCACTTAGAAGAGATCCTAAACGATACTCTAAACACATTTATAGCATTCTTATAATCAGTTCCCTGACCCTTTCATACACTTTATACACAATGTAAAAAAAAAAACACCTGCTTAACACTTTACTTTTATCTCGGTAACGTTTGGTTCGCCAAGCCATTGTCTTAAAATAAAATTAGAAGACTCTAGGTCTCCGAAATACTGTTATCAAACCAGTTTTTATGTTTTTTCTTGAGGTAATCAAATGTTTTCTTCAGATACACGATAAAGACATTGAAAGCTGTTCGCGTAGTTATCCAGCCGAGAGACGTTTATCTTTCTCTGAAGTTTGGGGTAATTCATTCTTCGCTTAGTTTGTCATGCCGCATGCGTAGCAGAAAAACAACAATGCTGTGGTTGTATAAAAGGTTGTTACATGCTATAATCGCTTCGTAACTTCCAGAAATTTGTTGCAGTTGTCGTTAAAAGTAGAAGTAAAGCCGTGGTTACACGGTGGAACACTGCACACAATATTGTGTAAGGTTATACACGAGGAGAATGGTTGAAGATAGCAAACTTTAACACAAGAACAGCAGTGAAGGACAAGGTTAGTTTAAAATTAGACATATGTTATGTCTTAACTACACTTGTTTTTGCTCGCTGCCTTAAAATCTCTTTATCGTCCATGCTATTTAGTAACTGCTGCAACATTGCAGGCAACGTTGTACATTATATCCAGGCCTCTAGTGCAACTTTTGAGGCAACTTGCAGTTTTCAAATCGAGTTGAATAAGAAGAGTTGCAAGTTTTAATTTAGCTGTTACATTTTTTTCGTCACAGGCTACATGAAAAACGGGACCCAGTTACACGGGTTTAGAACCCTTAGGTAATTCACAAGTGTTTAGCAAAGGTGGGCACAGTGTCCATGTCGGATTTTTGTTGAAAGACTTTGGATCGGGATCTACTGTCATTTTGTGTGTCGAAGGATTAGTTGGTAAAAATTGAAAATGCCGACATAAAACACATATAAAATACTTCGGCATAAATCTGTCCCAGACTACGAGATTATCGATCAGACCTCGATAGTCTGACTTTTTGTACCAAACTGCCATCTTCTGGTAAGCGGCACTTGATATGCCATCTGAGCAACTACGTTGAATTTCTTTTTGAGAGATTATGAAGTGCTAACGTCGACAATAATTATGAAGATAAAATAAAATGTGTTGTGCAATAAAATTAAAGGCTGTGTCACGAGCACACGTTAATCTAAAACTCTTCGTTCATACATTTATAAAAAGGACATCATGACTAAAATATTCATGTTGCAATATTGTCCCAAACTAGAAACAGTCGAGCATCACGAGGTCTTAACGTTGAACATTACCAGTAAGTGGCGCTACTAAGGTGAGAAAATAGAGGTAAATGCCCCCATTCGTGGGTCGGGTTATTTGTCCCAGCAAGATGCGGTATACTTTTCGAAAGATTCGCTTCTTTTTTGCGAAATTTCGTCCAGAAAATACATTTTTGGGGGGGTTTCAGGGTCCGTTTGACTTGAAAAATTTTCCAGGAACGTCGCTCCCCGACCTCGCGATCAGTGGAGAATTTTTTATTTTGCTCATCCATCTAGATATCCTGGTTGCACCTCTGTTACGTGTTTTGTATAGTTGTTGCTATATAAACCTTCTTAAGGTCTTTTTGTATTAAACTTATTTTAGAGAGACGAGACTGAAGCTGAATATCATTCTGAACTACTAAGACATTGACAGCACCATCGATAGCAGCAATGGCGCAGGGGAGCAGAAGGAGCAATCCTCCCTTCCCATTGGTGGGGGAAAAAACTATTTGTTCGAACTAAATATTACGTATCGTTTTTATAATATGTTAGGACTTCCTTGTAATATTTCGGCTAGACCTTTCTATCAGTAGGTAAAATTTCTTTTGACTTTGCCCTATTTCCGAAATCCTGGTTGTAACCCTGGATAGATAAAATACAATGAACAATATACTCTTCATGTCGTCTACGTTAACGCACTTATTGAGATTGATATTGATAAACTAAACTTTGGCATTGTAGCAACAGTTACCCTTGCACCCAATTTGTACACATTAATGGGTGCGTTTTCTGTAACTACAGGGCACAGGACAAGTTTTTTATTCGACGCAATTTGCCGTTGACTAATAGAAATTTATAGGTGGCATATAATTAGTTAAGGTAAGGCCATTTCACAACTTCCTACTTAAGGGATCCGATTTTTGGATTGAGACAGTAGAATGCCAGTTCTACGATCTGATTTGTCGAATCCCACTCTTGCAATGCCACTTTAAATGTATTTACACGATCCGATTGACAATTCGAAGAGAAAATAAATCTGTCAAATGGGATCATTTGAGGCTGTGAGCTGCCCTTTAGGCAGCCAAAAATTAGAATATGCACACGAGGAGCCGGAAAGCTCGTACGAAAGAAACCATTATCCAGACACAAATTCGTCTGGTACTGTACATGGAAACGACACCTAAATAGAAACTACAATGCTTTATAGATATGACATATATTGCTCAAACCTGTATGTACCTCCTGCTATGTATGATATATAATCAATTCTTTGCCCCACAACTGTCTGTTCAACGTGCTTGAACAGTCGGTTTTACCAAATTCTGCTAATTTGAGCATTCCTAAATATTTGCTATTTAACACATTTGATAAACAAAAAGAATTTGAAAATGTTCAAGTTTTGTTGAATGTTTGTTGGATGCTTTGAATATTTCTATTGCTCTTGCGATTTTTTATATCTGTGTTGACAGCCTTGCCCCGGGCCAAACGATCTCAACATTTGATTCCGAGTTTCATTCGACATTTTATTAAATTTCTTTCAAATGTTAAACATTGTTGAACGACTGTTAAACGGTGTAAAATTTTATGCAACGTGGATAAAATGTTACAAAGGTTTCCACACAACACCGTAGTTTTGAGACCGGAGCCGAGCAGTTATACTGTGTAGTGCACGTACGTAATGGCATGTTTGAAGTGTTTTTTAAGCAGTTGATCTTTGAGAAAGTGTGTTGAGGGATATTAAACGGTACATTGATGCAATAGGATCATGTAATTTTTTTGCACCACTCGTCTCGCAACGATTAAGGAGACCGAACTGTATCACTCGTGTATAAAGTTAAAAGGGTTAGGAAAAAGCATAAACTTTGAAAACATGTTTCGAGCGAGGGCACTTCCTCGGAGTAAAACCCGAGTTTGACATATGAAATGCGGATTCAAGAGAAATTTGGAATAAAATTTTCAGATTGTTTGGTCCTGACTGGGCTGTCAACAAAATTGGAAAAAACGTCACAAGACGTCAAGAGCAATAGAAATATTAAATAGATGCAACAAGCTATCAAAGAAAACATGAAAATTGTTAAATATTTTTTGTTCAACAAATTTTTTAATGTTCAGGTTATGTTGGGTATCATAATTATTATATTTATTATTATCATAATTATTATATTTATTATTATCATTATTATTATATTATTAGTATTATTAAACATGTTTGGTACGACTGGTTGTTCCAACATGTTCGACATGTTCAATTCAAAAATTCTCGACCGTCTTCAACAGTTTGATGTTTCTCGCCGAGGATCACGATAGGCCTTCACTTAAAACGCCAACTTCATGACAAAGTTTCAGTAGTTCCCTAAAGGCGGTATTACACTATGCAATTTTTCGTGCAACTTGTGCTGCAACGGCTGAATTTGTTGTGATGCAGTTGCATGGGTAGGGGTGTTACACTTTGCAATGTTTCTTGCAACTTGTCTCGCAATTCTCTGACCCGGAGACGAATACACTTGAGACGAAGCTTGAAGGCATATTTTTATTGGCTTGATTTATTTTATTTTATTGGCTGAACTTGATTCCACTTCGTACAATGCTTGCTGGAACAAAAATGTTGCAAGACTTGATGATTGCGGGGTATGTTACACCACGCAATTTCCCGTACAACTTGCATCGCAACAAAATTGCGAGACAAGTTGTACGAAAAATTGCATAGCGTAAAACTGTTGTAAGCGTCACGTGACATAAGCCGTAATGTATCTCTGTATCGGACGCAACGATTTAGAGCACTGAGCGATATGCATGCCTCACGGTAATATATCCTATGTAACTTGTCTAGCAACATAAGCCTCATAATGTATCTCAGTATCTGATGACTTTCTTTTTCTTCACAACTTTTTGTTTCCTCTGAAATGACGTCAAGATTTGGCACACACTGTTAAGAACTTCTGTTTTTTAACATGGAAAACCACTGTAATATTTTACAGCAAGTATACTTTAAACCTACTCTACAATACAAAGTGCTGTAAAAATATCCGTATTTTATTGAGCGAAACTTCCGTGATGCATTTTATTTTTAACACCTTTTTTACGGTAAATTGATATTTATTTGGTAAATTTGCGGTACTTTTTCTGGCGTCCAAGCTTCCAGTACTTTTTGCATTAAATTAACAGATACATTTTTAACAGTGGAGACCTTGTTCAAACGTCGCCTTATTTCTGCTGTGATGACGTTGGACCATTTAAATTCTGCTATTTTATCATTTGTTCACGTTCAGGATTTTAAATCTGCAACAAAACTCCTTGGGGCACTGTTCAAGTCTAACATTAACTCTTCCCTCAGTGGGACCAGTCATCTAATAGGAGTCGCTCCCGAACGAAAATCGGCAAGCAAGGGTAAAACTCTTTTAACATAGGATAAGAAAAAAGAGTTTTCAAGTTACACTAAATCGTAAAATTACCATCATGATTGTAACAAGCAAAACACAAGGTAACGAGGGACCGGAGAATCTCTATAAACAAAAACCATTCTGTTGTCTCCCGGTCCTCTAGGACGGGAATGTTAACCTCTCTTATTTTTCTCAGACTAATACTTGACGATTTTATTAATTTCACGGGAAGACATCCTGCTACGACAAGGTTAAGTTAACTTAGTTATATTTGCAGTTTTCTTCATCATATCGTCTCTTCCTTCCTCCCCGAGGTTTCTCATTGTTGAGTAGGGTAGCAGATATACGCACAACATAAAATGGACTAATTCTAGACCATAAGTAGAACTGTTTCATGTTTGTGTCCCTGACCGTATCACGTACAACTAAAACACGACACTGACTCAATCGCCATGTTTTTGCTCTGCCAAACTTTATACATCAAATCTATATTATATTTATGTATTACAAACCTATGATATGAAAACTGAGCAAACAGCGCCACAAATACGACAGATTAAGTTGGACATACTAATCTATAGTTGATCTTCAGCCGTATTAGAGGTAAACTGTATGAGACAGAAATACAAAATTTGATTCTTTCCTGCTCAGTTTTAAACTAAACCTCAAAACAACTACAGACACCAAGCAAAACAAAATTTAATCTTATCTTGGTTTTATATTTATGACGGAAATCAAAAAGTCCCCTTTCAGCCGTCCTTATATGATATTCAAAGCTGAGGTAAAGCTGCTCTGACCACTGATCATCGTTCTTTGTTTAATATTTGTTTTTGATTAATTCTTGCGTTCGTTCTTTTATGCGAGGTGTCTGATATGCCGGACACTTTGCGTAATTGGCTACTTCTAAGGCCGGTTGCATGTACGAAGTCCGCTTGACTTTTCCGGCAGATAAGTCCATAAGAATAAAGGGCGCCATCCATGATTTGAATGGGTGAATTTGAATATCATCCACCCAATCGCGCGTTTTCCTCGTTATGACTGTATCTGGAAGTGAAGAAATCAATTTTAATTGTTCCAACCATAAATATTTGTGTTCATGTGCAAGGAATTATCCCGCTGGATAAGTTATCCGTAATTTGAAAAAAAGCGCCCCCGAGGTCTGTGGCAAGTCTTGGGCTCCGCAATTTTGCGCTGTAACTGGTCGAAGCTGTACTCTCACGGATGTCAGACGAACGGTAATAGAACGATGTAATGATTATTCAGTCGAAAGTTGTTTTGCTCGGGTTTTCTCTTATGAGACGATGGGCAAAAAAACTCAGTCTTGTAACTAATCTTTGACAGACTCGATTTGAGTCTTGACCAAACTGATCACATGAAAAAACATGTGCAAAACAGTATTCAATGTCATTTCTTTACTTTCCACGATCAAGCAATACAATTTTGGCAAAAGATTAATCACGGATCTTAAACGTTTGGTCCCTAATACCAAACCGGAAAGACTGGAATTAGGGATAAATAAATTGAAATTTCAATCGTTAAAATTAAGAGAGTACGCCATTATGATACTTTTGACACTGTGTCAATGATTACTTTCCCCCTAAAGGAAGAGGATAAATCTGTCAAGATATCTAAAGTTCCTGGGATCCTAGTTTACAGGGGTTAGTCTCAATAACAGTAGATTCTCAGAAAGATACATACACGGCTAGAGTAGAAGAATGAACTCGGGTGAAGAATAATGATGTAGTTGCTACTCCGAGTGACGAACCATACCGGACAAATAGAGAAAACTCTACTTGGCCCAGCAGGGATTCGAACCCGCGACTTTCGGTTTATCAGTCCGACGCTCTACGAACTGAGCCACAGGGCAAGTTGGGAGCTGGTCGCGAAATTGATGTTACTTCGGCTCTTGATATTTCGAAACACATTTTAGTTTCTTCCATATCGGGACATTTAAATCCAATCTGATTTTTAAATGGCTAGAGTAGAAGAATGAACTCGGGGGAAGAATAATGATATAGTTGCTACTCCGAGTGACGAACCACACTGGACAAGTAGAGAAAACTCTACCTTCGAGGTCGCGGGTTCGAATCCCTGCAGGGCCAAGTAGAGTTTTCTCTACTTGTCCGGTATGGTTCGTCACTCGGAGTAG
>JBAHVQ010159648.1:2222-22436 GCA_036872915.1 Nanipora kamurai | reverse complement strand
TTGAGATATCATGGCCAATTTGTCTGAATAAAGATAAATTAAAAAATGTGTTGATAAGCACTAATACACTGTACTACAAGCCTGGTCATGGGGGCACAAATGAAGGCCTGCTTCCCTTAAATTTTACTAAACTGATCAAGTTAGTGCCAGAAATATCAGACCCAGACAGTTACTTCCAGGGTCATAATTCTTTACAGTGATGCTTTGCCTTCCTTAAAACTTAAAGTTTGGCCACCTTATTACACTGTGTCAGATAACTGTACTACCAGATTGGCTAGAAAATGTAGAAAATGTAATTTTTAAACCTGGTTGCATTAGGGTAAAGAACTTACAATGCTTAAATGATAACATCTGGTGCTGAAGTCCATATACTGTTGTTCTCCAGAATGCAAGAATTGACTTCTGCTCCCATCCTTACCACTCACTCTTATCCTGGCACATTCGTACACTCACTCCCTCCATGTTCTCATTTCTCACTTACCCTTTAAAAATAATTGATTGACATGCTTGATGCACATCTCTCATGTAAGCAGTCTAAACCAACAAAAAACTCTAACAATTTAATTTCAGACACCTGATGGTAAAACATCGGTATCCCAGTGGGATACCAGTGAAATTTCTGAAATATCATTGACTGACAACCCATTACCCATCCCACAAAATGCAAACTTGTGAAGGTATTTGATTTGTAGAAAGGAATGCAGGTAAGGTCTTCTCCAATCTGCACTCGGACATAGTTAACCAAATGCCAATGACGATCAACCTAGCATATGTCGACATCTGGTAATTTATCCCTTATTGTTTATTAAAGTCTACAGGTTTCTCCTTAGCTTCCATGTACTTAATCTGGAAAACCAACTGGATGTATGCTAAAGTGGGATATGAGATTCTGACAGCACAGGCAAAAAAAGGAGTTCTGACCTTAATTCTATCACTAAACCCTTAAGATATCCCCAAACATAACCCTAATACTCCCTCTAAGTCCATGATAAATCGGATGTTCTCTTGCCACAGCATTCATCAAATAATCGAGAGTAGCACCATTATCCATGCACATGGTGCACGAACACACACTCCGCAAGCATCTATCATGGCTGTCCATATGTGCCGCCTTTCGTGTAATTTTATCCAAATTCGGACTTTATTCGCTTTGTAAACAACAGCTGAACACCTCAATATTTGGACAGTAAAACAGGAATCACCCAATCATTTCACTGACGTGTCTCTGCATCATATCAACTCACTATACATAAACTCTTTTTCTGAAAAATTACACTTTCGGATACACATTTGAAATGTTAAAGAGTAATAATAAGAAACTTACTTTGAAATTTGACTGAACTGACTTCTTGCTAAACCATTAGGTTTCCGTTGGTTCAGGGTGCCAGTGCGAAAATGGGTGCCCTGTGAATTTAAGACCACAAAGTAATGTAACGGAAGATTTACGAAGTCAATTATGTTACAAGTTCAGGACTGAATAAAAAAGCTCGCGCCTACTTACTTGTCGCGACTGAAGTGATCGAACAGCTGAAACGAATTCGGCTGTTCGGTCACGACAAGACGACATCGTATCGATTAAACACGATAGATTTGAACTATTTTCAGTATCGATTCTTTCCGATGTTATTCCGTCGTTTGCGTTTTCATCAGATCTGGTTCTTCTACGCCGGGTAATCATTCCATAAACGCGAAGAATCCCAGTTGAGGATCCATTGGTTTGTCACCTATACGTGTCCACTGTCTTTCGTTACACTTTGAAAAGTACCTCCGAATTATTGTCGATTTAGTTCCGTGTTAGAAGATTTTTCTCCGTTTCATTTACTCGTCGAATTCCGACGGCTGTGACACAAAACACACAAAGAGCTGATGTAGTCCGGATACAATTTCTGTGATTAGGCAACGTAAAAATATCAGCAAACCGAAACTCGAAAATCTGAAGGAAAAGAACGTCAACGATGACGTTGCGGGAAAATGTTGTTTCCGGAAATTCGCGGTGACTTCCGGTTAGCCACGATTGGTATTTGCGCCGGGCATTTGATTTCTAGGCACCCCCTGGCGTCTCTAATTCACTGTCTAAATCTGCTAATTTTTTTTGACTGCAAATTTCGTCTTTTTTATTTTTTAGTCCATCCCGTTGAGAGAGTTGGTGCGCACCCATGATGCAAGGAAAAACCGAGGAAAAATTCCCAGTGATTTTAAAAATCCAGGAGAGTCTGACCGCGTATGTTGACGACGGGTTTGGGGCGCAAATTTTTTGGCCTCAGAATTCATTTCCTCCAAAACAACAGGAATTTAAAATTAAGAAGGCCTGGTTGAAAATGCCTCACAAAGTTCCGAGAAAGGAAACTCAGTTGCCTTTAGGATCACGATTACCTCAATAATTAAAGCATCTCACTGGCCATCAGCAAGTTGCGGACTCGCGCATTGATATATTTCCACACTGTATAATTATTATCTAATTATCCATTGTAGTATCACCTATTATCCGTAATAAGCTTTTTAAAAATCCCTTTTAGTTGACAGACGAGTCCTGCCCCCATGCACGATATGATACAATATTTATGTCACCTTGGTATATACGACATCTCGTGATGCATTTATCGAACTTTATCTGAATACAGGTTGATGTCGCTATTGTCGAGGTTGGGATTGGAGGAGCTTATGATACAACTGACACACTAAGGTGAGCTGTTCTGTATGTATAACATCCGTGCCTATTAATAAATGCTAAATCTTTCTGTCTTTGTTGTGCTCTTATTTAAGGACTTTTTTGTTGTTTAGGACTCCGAATTAATATGAAGACTCCGTCATCGTCAAACATTGCGAAATCGACAATACTGGTGTACCTCTATCATATGAGGCCCAGTTCATATCCAATGTCAGCAGTCACACATCCCTAGGGTCCCCAGTGCCGCTAAGGGTTCCCCGTCGGGTGATTAGTTAAATTCTTATCCTCTGATCCTGATTGGCTAAAAGCACCAATCATGATTAATTAAAGTTAATCACTTTTTGATACAACCGGCCCCAGATGCCTTCGGTGACTCGTGACCAGGAAAATTAGATGGTATAACTCAAACCGCGGACTGTTTTTCAAAGGGAGAGCAAAAATGGGAGAAGAGTCGAGTTTCCCTAACAGCCAACAATTTTAGCGCCAATCCTTGCTTTACAAACTTACTAATCCTAACGCTACCATAACCTTAACTTTATACAACGTCTCACTCTTCCTTATTCTGTGGTTGAACGCGAGATTTTGTTTTTTTCTCCCCAAGAGAAACCGTTACCTCAAATGCATATTTTAGCCGCTCGCCAGGAAGACTGGTTCCAAACATCCTCTTGACATATATAATCTGGTACTGTCAAATCACTTAACACCGAGAAACGTCAGTCGTGTGTGTGAGGGGAGTCTACGATGGTTCTGGCCGGAACAGGTGAAGGGACGGAAACAGTATCTTTTATATTTTCAGACAGATAGTACAAAGTGACATTCATGGCGTTTGATGGTTATCTATCTCAAGAGTGGAGAACAAACCCCAGCGGATACCCGATGGCTACCAGTCATGAAACAACTATTCCGTTGAACATCTTACACAATTCTCTTCCGATTGGAGTGAAATTGTCGCTCACCGTAGTTTTTACTGCACTCTACGCCCTGCTATTTCTGTTTATCTGGATCCAGCTGATACTCATATTGGTTTATCGACACAAAAGGTTATCCTATCAAAGCGTCTTCCTGTATTTGTGCTTACTATGGGCAGCGTTGAGAACCACGTTGTTCTCATTCTATTTTAATGACAGTTCTGCCGCAAATAGATTACCTGTTGGATGGAAATGGCTGCTTTACTCGTTACCAATTGCTCTGCAGTTCTTCACTCTTAGTCTGCTTGCTCTTTTTTTCTCTCAGGTAAGAGAATAGAATTTTTTCTGCCGTCCGTGTTGGTTGACTCCCTTTGTTAAAATAATGAGTTGATGACGAGCAAGAATTTTGGTATTTGTAACCTTTTTGGCTGCCATAACGACCTTCTTTGATTTTTTAAGACTGCTGCCAGGCAGTTCTGTTTACTTTAAGAAAGGCCTGCGGGAGGCAAGGGGTTGGTTAGTAAAGAAACAGAAAGCTTGTGATAATACCACAGTTTTTTCCAGCTGAAGTCATTCGCTGAAGTAGATTCTAAAAATTGTGACAATCCTAATATTTACTTGTGATACTTTTGATAAGTCTCTCAGGTTATAGTTAAATTTTAGCTTCTATCCTCAGGATAACATACTGGTAAAGTTTCCTTGATTATCTTGTAAGTACTGTGAAACTGAAAACTGTAGTTGAATTTGGCAAATTTCCTATCAATTCCTCAACATTCAAAAGTGAAAGAACAAGCCAGTGTTGGCAGGAATCACCTTGACCTCTTATTGGCCAGTAAATTTAGCAGCTTTGGCATAAAAATAATTCTAAGTTTATAAAATATTTTTTAGGTTTTTAAAGAACAAAGAAACAAGGGGGTGTACACTTGAATTGATTTCAGCTTCAAGAGTAATTTGCTAAGTTCCATTGCCACATGACTTATTTAACTGGTTGCACTCAGCAGGGCATTCAAACTTAATCAGATTGCTTGCACTCCCAATTATGCATAGAAGAAATAACTTGTGGTGTGCCCAGTAATGAGCTAGCTCACCGTTGCTGGAAAATCAGTAGTGGTCTTTACAACTAAGTTCAATTTTTTAAATTTTAATGTAATTATTAAATATGACTGAAATTGTAGTATGACATTTACAAGCTACATTTCAATGTTGGAGTTTACTGGTGATCAGGACAATCTTCCAGACAACTATGGTAATGCAGTGTCTTCAGAGAACACTATGGTGATGTTTCCATTTCTAAGTTTTTGTCTTGGGTGGTATAACTTTGTGTTATCCTTTGCTGTCCATGCATATCTCAACAGCTTGGTCAGTGATCACCTCTCTTTCATCAATGCTCCACAGGTTGTCCTTTCCATAAATCATCATGTTTAACTGCTATAATATTTGTTATAGCATCAAATGTTTGTTTCATCTACCAGCTAGAACCTGAGGCAAATGACGAGGCTCACTAATTTGCAGAAGTGAGGAACTCTTGACAACAATAAGACATATTGACCAACTATTGAAAAGTGGTTTTTGACATAGATTTTGAACCTTCTCTAGTCCTTAAGGACACAAAAGGATTTAAATGGTACAAGGGACAGTGGCTTTCCTAAATAATCTGCCATCAAATTATCATTGTAAAGTTGATAGTAATTTCCTTTAATTACTTTTTACCCATACTTTAATACAAGGTGAAACTTGTGCATTGGGTTTGTTGTGATGAGCACACCATGTATACCCAACATTGATTTAGTATGGAATACATTGTCATAATACCAAATTTTGATTGGTCTACAATAAAGCAAACATGGCCAAAAATAAAACAAAGAACTGAAGACAAAGAAGCTACTGAAAAGAAGCATTGTTCAGTTAAGTTTGAAATTGCACTTGCACGCACATTAATTCATGTGCCCAAATTCATCTGGGCATAATATGTTGACGCAGGCGGACACAATCTCCTGCCCTTCTGTTGCAAAGATCAAAAATCATTTTTTACCATGCTTATATGGTTCCATGACATTCATTACCAGGGTTTCCACCAAAAGATTTTTAAACATTTTAAAGAGGGGTACATCTCCTATGATTAAGTAGGGTTAAGATGAGAGATGGATATTTCCTTTTCAGCATTTTTGGGGAAACTAATTTTCATCATATTATCTAAGCATCCATTATTCTGTACAAGAATATAGACTTGTCCAAGCATATATTGATAAGTGAGAAACTTTGGCAAGTAAAACACAAAGCTTGCTGTGGCATTTTACAAAAAGAAATAATGTCTGTATGGTCCCTCCCGTGAAGAAAATCCTGACAGAAACCTTGATTACGTTTTATTTTGGGGCTTCTTCGATCTTGTTTTCCCACTCCCAGGAGCAACATATCTTAATAATGTGCAATTGTCCCAGTGTTACAACCTTTTTCATGAAATGGGTAGTGTAGTTTTTGTAATGTAGATTGTTTTAATACAATAACACTGACCTTCTCACTGCTGGATCCTGTCACTTCTTTTAGCACTGTCCACACTAAAAGTTTTGTTTTAACTTTTAGAAGTGTGGGTTTTCTAATTAAGAAATAGGTTATGAGCTTGAAATTTAAATGATTTAATAGTTGATGAGGATGAAGCATGAGTCAGCTATCGTCTTACAGAAATTGAGAGCCAGTAATCTAATGACAAAACCTAGGTGTAAGCATTGTTTTCAGACAAAAACTAGACCTGATTGTATTACTTGCTGCAACTCGATATCTATTGAGCATTAGATATCAAGTAGGATAGCCAATCAGGGTTTCGGCTATATATATTTGGTACCTTATCCTTTAACCCCAAAATTAATGTTGGAGTTAAATTAGACTTTTATTTGTTACAATAGGCAATGGCATACAGAATAAAAATCTGACTAAATTGACATTTTTGCCACCCAAGAGTCCTTTCACAAAATTTATTGTGGAAAATAGAAAATTTTATTTAGCAGAAGGTGTTGTCTAGAGGTTAACCCATTAAGGGGCAAGGGCACTCTTTATTATTTTACTCTGGCTAATGCCACACAATTTACTTGTCAAAGTCAGGGATAAGCCCTGGGCTGACATCTTAATTTTGCCTAACTCTTTTGGCATTATCAGGGTTTGTACAGTTTCTGGAAAATCTTGATGGTCCTTAAATTTCAAAAACTACAAATTTAAGTGTTCAAAAGAGCTTGAAAAGTTGTACTGGTCCATAAAAGGCCTTAAAAACAAAATACCAAATCTCTGACAGTTGTAGACTGTGGGCCATGTCTTTCTGTTTGTCAAAATCAGTGTGAATGCAGAAAAAATGGTGATGATGGAGTAATCACTTAATCGATAATCGATAACATTTTCTTGAATTATATGTGCATATTCTTTGTAAGAAGCTCCATAAAAATGCTACAAATGGAAATCCTTGAAAATCCTTTAAAAGTCCTTGAATTTCATTTGAAATAACCTACATGAACTGTGCACTGTATTATGTTGACATTATTATTATACTATGCTCACTGTACTTTTACAAGTGTATCATTGTGTGGTTCTTACATATGACAGTTGAAATTTTTCTTGGCATAAAATGACTTATTTATTCACTAGGCTGTGCTAAAGTCTCTGACTACTTATGAACCTCATGTTCGATATCGGTGAGTGAACCTTCAGTTGAATCTTCTGTGAAATTATGGCTACTTAAGTACAGTGTAATCCTTCTTTTATATTCTAAATCAGGGATTTTTGCAACCCTTTTGTCTACAGTCTTGTTCAACTACATCCCCAAATTGTAGGATGATCAGCCTTAGGCCTTTCCAGGAAGAAAATGGTAGGGGTGCAACCAATTGCACTCCTTGAGCTATCTATATGTGCAATGCAGTAGGATCAATGTTTCATTTCCTGCATGCTCAGCTCATAGTACTGTTTGGTTTCTTAGTTGACTGAACTAGTTTGAGACAATTTTAACAATGGCTGGTTTGAAAAGTGTGGTTGTCCGATCATGTGCAACCATTTGTTTGGCAACTCAAAAGGGTGTGCCAATTCTGCAATTAGTAACGTCTGTTTCATCACTTTGTTTGCCACTTCATTACTGTGTCTCAAATATATCATAATTATAAAACATAACAGGACTTAGAAGACATCTAGTTTACCACATGGTACTGAACTATCACATCAAATTTTTAGGTGACTTTGTCTTGTGCCAAAATGTTAGTTTTTCTAATATCACCCTAGTACCCTGGTTATATGCTGTTGATTGACTATAAAGGTCAGGATTTCCACCAAAGTAGGATTGGGGGAATTACCCCTTCTAAAAATTTTAATGTGGGAAATATCCCCCCATGATTAAATTGGGATTAGGATAAGAATTGGATACTTCCTTTTCAGCAGTTTCAGGAAACTGTCTGCCGATTTTTGATGGATAGTAAAGGCATCCATTGTGCTCTATAAACCTGACATTTTGACTGTGCAAAATGTTAGCTTTAGTTAAAAATCTTCATAAAAAATGGTTCAATGTAACATCACCTGAATTCACATTCATTCACAAAAATCTATGATTAAAAAAGAATGGTACTTGTTTATTAATCTGAGAAAATTATACTGTCTTATGTACTTTTAAAATATTAGTTCATTTAGGTTAATCAATATTTTGTTATGCTGCTATTTTAACAGGAGAAGACGTTATTTGTTCGTTGTATTTGGCTTGGTAAACACAATATTTTTTGGCTTGAATATATCGGATGCTATTTTGATACAGTTTGAACCATGTTGTAAAGCCAAGGTGGTCCTTGTCAGGGTTGTCATTAACCAAATGTTATTCGTTATCACTTCATTTGCACTATGTTATTGCATTATTAAGGTAAAGGGGTGACCATGTTACTTCTATAATATTTATTTATTGATACTGTATAATGTATAATTTTGCTACTAGTAATTATGTTTGTAGCAATATGCTTTAGTAAGAGTACTAAAGTAGCTAATTAAAGTAGCATTTATAATCAAGGACTTTTAGCATTTGCATTGTGTAACATTAAAATGATATTTACATTTGGTGAAGGATATTTTTGAGTGTCAGAATTATCTATTATCCGCATCTCATGTATACAGGATTTGTGACCATGTTCTCAGCAATGTCCTTTGTTGCTCAGTTGGCAGAGCACTGCACTAGATTTTCAGAGTTGAGCATTTGATTCCCAGCTGAAGGTCCTACAGTTGGTATTTTAGCAACTGCTCTTGGTTTGGTGTTAAAATATATCTTTTTGACACTCCAAAATTTCCTTCATCAAGCAAAAGTATCATAGCACTAATTTTATGATGTCTGACTCTGCTGAGGATCTTTGGAATAAAGATATGCATCGGATTGGAATTGGCAGTTTGAAATTGAAGGTAGTTTGAAATTGAAGGGAAATTTTGATCATAAAAATTTAGTGAGATCCCAAGCTTTAACCCATTCCCAGCAGGGTCATCTTTCTATTATTTTATTCTGGCTAATGCCAAATGGACTGGGGTGGTTTTCAAAAAAAGCAACCAAATGAAAAACTGATATGAAAAACCAACAAAACCAGTATTTCCATTATCTGTTTCCTCGCCATTATTATTTTTGACTTTGCCTGGAAACCATATGACCAACATGTTCCATTGTGTGGATAAGAACATTGAAGTCTACTTCACTGGTATTTCTGTAACACAGTTCAATAAATTTTTTATCAAGGCTGGCTATAATTCAGATGTGTGCATGCATTGAATATATTGCAAGCCTTTTCAAGGCAATAGAGTGGTTAATATTTCTGTTCAAGAGCTCCAACAAACAGTGGAGTAAAATATGGGACAACTGTTTCTTTTTTGCTTTTTGAGCAACATCTCCAGTGCCTATATCACAGTTATATAAAATATATATACTCTTATAATGGCTGCTATGAACCAGTCAGTGCTTCGTACAAAGTTACATATTTTATAAAAGTTAAATGAGCATTTCAATCTGTTTTTATGTCTCAGCTTTCTAGAGCTTCAACAGGAAATTTATTATTGGAAGGCCAAGTAAGTACTGTTTTGTTCGAAAACCATTTTTCTTCTTCCAATCTCCATTTGCTAAAAATATTACCACCGCACCTTAGTTTCCTGATGAAAGTGTACTTGAATTTTAGGGAACTACTCTATGTCAAGCAACTGCCCTTTCTATAGTTATTGGATTGTTGTATGTGTCCCGTGCCATTTATGATATAATTGCTGTATCACCTGTCTCACTGCCTTCATTTGGGTATGGCTGGATCAATGTCTCAGATGAGGTAAGCCAACATTCTTGGTAACAGAGAACTTGTGAAACTTTTGTAGCAAAACTCAAACAAGTACACCAGTTAAGACTATTGTAAGGCTTTCAGTAGTTTGAAATTTTTGGCTGTACTGTATCTAGTTGTGGTACTTGGATATCAGAATTGGGAACCCTCCTTGGAGTCTAGTGTCCTTTGATCAGATGCCAGATATTCAAACATGCAGGACCCTAAGAATGCAAAATAACCAAAATTATGTATCTGTGAACTTTGTATAATTTCAAATAGTTCACATGAACAGTATTTCATTCGTTATTTCCTTAAATTATTGGCTGATATCATCCATGACGATAATAATACTCCACTGTACTGATGGATATCGTGAACTGGACAGTTTTCCAGGAGCCCATTTTACCAGGTTGGTTTCCAGGAACCCATTGATGAGTAAACTCTTCTGGTTTACTTCTTAAACTCTTCTTCCATAAACCGTACCCAGTAAAGGGTTAATAACTACAAGATCTGTACCAACCAAATGTTAGATGTGTAATTGTTGAATACTATGAATGAATTCACTGACGATGGTGTATGTTAATAAGTTATGTATCAGGTCAATTTTTACAAAGTTAAATTGATTAATTAGCAAAGGGGAGTCAATAACTGTTGAACTCGTTGCCTGTGAACAATGTTGCTACAAGTTCATCATTAATATGTTAATGAGTAACTAGATAGGTTAATCATTTGTAAAATGCTAATTGTTAGCTATCAGTAGCAATTAAAAAAGACAGAGTTTTTTTTTAACTAAGCACAGTGTTAACTCTAACAACAGTACAAAGGGTAGTAGATTCATGTTCACCAGGCATTTTCTTTTAGTGGTACAATGTAGTTAAGGTTTGAATAACCCTTTAATGTCCAGGGCTTACCCCTGGGATGAGTAAAACAGTCCAGCTTTAGTTAGAGTTAAATACTAAAGTCCACCCTTGCCCCTTAATGAGTTAAGTAGATGACCAAGAAATTTGCTAATTTTGGTTAACCTGTTAGTGGATCGGGTTAGTGTGTGAGGGAATAAATCTTGTTAGCATTTATGGTTAAGGGTTTTGTTTGGGGTAGGTAACCCAGAAAATCACCTGCTGGGCAAACCCTCTAGTGGTTTGGGTTAGCTGGTCTGGGTGGAAAGTCAAGTTACTATTTACCATTCAAGAGAAGCTTATTTGGTGTAGTGATGGGTTGGATCAACAAATGTTAAGCAAAGTAGGGTTAGGAAGGGTTACAAAAGTTAAGCCCCACTAAGTAGGGTTAGGAAGGGGATGGGTGACTGTACAGTAAGTGAAAGGTAAGCACTATAGAATAGTTGTAGGTGGAGAGATGAGTAGATAGTATAGGGTTTTAGCAGTTAAATTGAGCTAGGTTGAAGCAGATTGATGTGGGTTGGAACATAACCAGTAGTTTGACAGAAACAGAGTTACTTAGGTTAAAACTGATGGACTGACTGAAAATACAAATTGACCTACAACATTTATCACCTATTCTTAACATGTCATGCTGGACTTTAAGTTTGATGTTGATTTTCCAGCTATAGCACTTCCTGTCTGGTCAATTACTTGCTCATTTTGATAACTCCTGAATCAGACATAACTAGCACGATGAGCTGCCAACAAAGTTAATTTTCATGGCAACTTCCCTTTCTTGCTTAGGGAGAAGTTCAAGATAAGGGTGCATTTAGCACTGAAGCTGCAAGAAGCTATGGATTTGTGTCTTTTGGAGCTGTTCTTTTTGTATGGGAATTCTTGCCCACATTTTTTGTTGTTGTCTTCTTCAGAGTGAAAAGACCCCAGCAAGGCCTGGTCAGTCTTCACTTTATTTTCTTGACAATTACAACAAACCTTTTGGTATAGGTACATATGGTATATATGTTTCATCATAGTGTGTAATCAAAATTATATAGGCATAAAATTTACAGGGCATAAAATTTAGTATCACAGTGAGTTACCTGATCTAATATCCTTAAAATCTAGTATTCCATCCAAACTTGCAGAAAAATATGTATTGCTATCTCATCACGTAAGTAGCTATACATGTATTTTGTTGTCAAGAAGTGCAGAAATGGCTTAATCATTCAATTTCCAAAAGTAACAAAGGCAAACTGGGAAGAAATGCAAGGGGCACAATGGCAAAGAATAAAATTATTGCAAGAAACACCATAATGTGCTATAGTAATCAGAAAATTTGATTGTCATACCCACTGGGATATATACTGAACATATAACAGCCTGTATCTAACAATAAAACCCAGCATCCTGTGGATATCAGGGTAGTAGAAATTTCATGCCCTATAATGTGGCAAGACTAAAAACTTCCAATTGATTACATTACTCAGCTCTCACCAGAAGTGGCAGGCTGATGACTCTAACTTATTTTTGAGTTACGTATGGAACCTTATCTTACTGAAAAAATGACAAAACAACTAAACACCATGGTACCCAAGCTGATTGCAACACCTGGTTAAGCTACTTTTCAAAAACATTTTAAAAGGCTGCATAATGTGGAGTTTATGCCTCAGGGCATTCTACAGGGTTACTAATATTGTTTTTGTACATATGTTCCATATTAAGTTGTTTCTTTTTTAAAAATGGTTTGCAGAATACTATTGTTATAGTATTCTTTTATCCTGTTTTCTGTCATTATCAGATTTTTTAGATTGTTCATACTCTGTTTCCAAGCCTGAATTATCATGAATCATCTAGTGTCCACTGCAAAACTTAAAATGAGACTAAACATCAATTTAACTTAAAAGGTTCTGTTGTAGTTTGTGTCAGAAAAAGGATAGTCCTCTTTCCTAAACTGTTTTGTTCCGGGATGGTTATTCCATCTGTCAAATTCCTGGTCAAGTCTAATTCCTGGTTCCTGGTTGATGTGGGAGCATTTTCCTGAAGAATATCTGTCCATTGACAAACCTTTAATTAGTAAATGGTCATAGGCGCTCTGCAATCAGCATTGAAAATACAGTGCTTTACATCTCATAACATGCTACACAATGACTCAAAAAGTCCCTTGTGCCTTTGACCATTTTCTAAGACAGTTAGATAATGAACACTTGTGATTTATGGGATTTAGTGTACCTTGAATTAGATGGCCTTCTCGGCCACTTGTGGCCTATCTAATTCTTGGCACATTAACTCCCATACATGTCAGTTCACACTTAGTTCCCCTGCTACCCTAATTATTTTATCTCTGGTTAGCTATAGCCCCTGACAACCTCAGATTTCATACCTGATTTCTGTGAGTGTTAAGTGTTTTGAAGCTTCATTCAATAATACCATGTTCAAAATTAAGGGGACTATGTTTGAATTTAGGGTTGGAGAAAATACCTTTGATTATTTACTATCATTCTTTTTAGGGGTCAATTCTTGCTTCTGGTAAAGAAAACAGAAGAGCATATTTTTTTGACAATCCTCGTCGATATGACTCTGATGATGACCTGCCAGCAACACCACAAAATATAAGGTATGCAAATAGTGAAGTTGAATTCTTACTTTAAAATTTTAAAAAAGTTTTCTCTGTCAAAACTTACTTTGAAACAAAATTCTGTGTCACACTTTTTAACCTACATTACATTGTTGTATCATCATCGTCATCGTCATCGTCATCGTCATCGTCATCATCATCATCATCATCATAAATGCATGTGCATTGGCTTTTTTACTCTACTTTGCTGGGAACTGCTATTCCCAGGCACTTCTTTACAAATTCCCATGAGTCTGTACAGTATTGGATTTAGGGGTTTGATTTCATTGTAAACTTTGGTTATGAGTTTGGTAATAATTTGCAATGCAAGCATAGTTCAACCCTTACCTGGCTGTGGTGGCCACAATGCATACTTGTATTTTATTATAGCCAATAGCAAACAATTTTACATGTTGGTGGAAGACCTTAGTACTTTTAGAAAAGGATCAAAGATGGTCTGGAACAAGTACTGGGGATTATTTTGAATTTTTGAAATACATTGTACCTAATTTTGTTTGTTGAGTTACACGAATAAAGGCATTATCTATGGTGGATTCTTTTAATCCATTGTTATTCCTAAAGCACCTTTACTTTTTTACCCTGACGGATACCAGTTATCTTTTTTTTCTGTTAGTGGGAGGCATCTTGACCAACTATGAGTTCAAATGGTTGAAAAACATGCTTAACATCTTCTCTATTTCTGTTTAGTTATGATATTCCTGGTATGAGATCAAATGATCCCTACACCATAAATAACTCAAGTTTACAAAGAATTCACTCATATGGTTCCAGTGGACAGCAAGGCTTTCAGAGGACTGGAAGTTATCAAGGCCACATGCAAGGTACCACCCCTACAAGGTTATTTTCCCAAGGGAGCTCCAATCAACTGTTTGGTACATATAACACCTTTGGTCAAAAATAACTGTTCAACTACATAGCAAGTCTTGTTCTAAGCATTATGGCCATGCCTATTGAAAATGTTTGCAATCTCAATTTTGTGTAATTTTTGTATAGGTAATCACATGGGCCCAAATTTTTGGGGCCATTAATTAGCATTTGATTTCACATGCAATTGTTCAGAATTTCACAAAATTGATCAAGTGGCAAAGCAACTAGGATAATTTATAGAGCTTGAATATACAATTGAAATTAAACTCTAATTTTGCTAGGACCTATGTGATTACTTATTAAATTTTATAGCAAAGAGGCAAAATTAATTCATTTTACATTTTGTGATGTGTGAAGAACCAACTCAAGTGCACAATCAAAAGCAAACCTGGGAAAACTTATCCATTGAGATCAGAAAGGCTGAGAACAGTGAAAGACTGAGCACAGACTAATTTAAAGAAGAAATTGAGCAATAAAAGCTGGAGTCAAACACGTCAGACAATAAATTGTTGAAGATTGCTCTAGAGTGGTTAAATGCAAGGTGAGATTTTTACACACTTGGTGTACAAATTTTTCCCACTAAATGTTCTAAATGTAAGTGATACTGCCCCTAATTAAGAAAAAACTGTCCTTGCTTGTTAGCCAATCAAAATGCAGTAATTTTGCACTCTTTGTTATAAAAGTGGTACCTAATTGCTTTGATGGTTCACAAAATTATCTGATCTATTGTTTAAGCTAGTAGTTCCTCACCTTTTGTCCACCTCTTGCGTGTCTCCCAAACTTGTCACATGTTATTAAAAGCATTTGGGGTATGTCCATAGTCTTACGAGTGGAGTTCACCACCAGGATAATTATGGCATCTGAGCTGATTAACTAGGCTGCTGGAGTCATTTTTATGATGTTTGATGAATGAATGAGCAATGATTAACATTACTGATAATGATCATATGCATTACAAGCTTGACATTATTCAATGTCAGTCAAAATTCTAATAAGAGGGCAACAGAGGCTTGATCTGGTGATGATGAAAACAGGTGAGATAATTAATACTCTCAGAAACCTGTCAATGGAAGTAAGCAACAGGAAAGTTATGACTTTCCTGTGACATAACTTTCCAGTCAGTTTTCATATGCCAGTGAGTTTGTTTACCTTGTAGACATGTCACTTTTTCCATGAAGTACATGCTCAGTTAAAAACCTTAGGCAAGAAGGTGAAGGCAGGACCTATCACTCCCTTGACATTATCGTGAGTGGTGTTGAACTGTTCACGTTAAGTGTGTTTCCCTCCAACTCAATGTTGTAGTAATGTTTGGAATGCAGTGTATGTCAATGTAACAGCCAGGGCATGAAATTTGCAGTATCCCAATATGAATTCTAGTTTTTGGTACTGAATAATTATTATAAGTTCAGTGTCCCAGTAGGATACCACAAATTTAGCATGGTTACCATGCAAAATTTGGTAGCACATAATATGGTGTTTCCCACCAATACTTCTATTATTAACCATAATTTTCTTGCCATTTTATGGAGAGAATTATTCTCTACCTTAATCAATTTGAGAAATTGAAAGATTCTGCCAAGTCAACCTATTTTCACAACATAAAATGGCTGCTTATATGAGTAGATAGCAAAACATATTTGTCTACTTAACCACATCTTTTTTCTGCAAGATTTTGTTGGGATATAATAATGGATTAATTTTAAATAGGGATACTGTAAATCAGAAACCTGGTGTCTCACTGGGATACTGCCAGAAATTTCAAATTTTATATGCTGACACTATTGATTAGGTTACTTTCAATCTTTTCTTACGTTATAATTTGAAGGTTGCAAATACTTGGCCAATGGTTAAAAAAAATTATTCCCCTAAGGTGAAAATTTGCCTACAGAGGTTGTTGGGAAAACATATACCCCTGGCATAAAAATTGATTTCAAGGGCTATCTTGGGGGTAAATTTATATACACCATAACTCTGGAACCACTAGTGTAAACTTGCACTGTGACATGCTTGTGGGATTCGTACATCTGAGCACAATTTACCAATTATGTAGAATTTAATAGTCCAGAATTATCTTTATAATATACAAACAGAGATTAAAATTAATTATATATCAGCACTCATAGAGCTTTGTGGAGTTGAGCACTAATACTTATAAATTTGAATTGTTTGAAAACAAACAGTGGTAATTATAATTTATCATGTGCAGTAAGAAATAGGCTGTTTGCAGCTAGCTAAAAATAACTCAGAACAATGAAAAACTGGAGAGCATGGAGAACAGTGGGATTTCCAAAACAAAGAAGAACACTTATGTACCGGATTTCCCTTGCTCTCCAAATTTTGTTATGCAATATGTTTTTGACCCAGCTCCAAAAGGCCTATTGAACTAGTTACCATAAATGGATTGTAGATTTTTTTAACATACACAAGAATATCCAAGTGTGATAATCAGAGACCCAGTGTTGCAAACACTTGTGAAAAACTGCCTGAGGCAGCAATTATTTTTCCAGTTAACTAAGGATTTAAAATAAAAACAATACTTCTCTGACTTTGTTAATTTTTGATCAGTGAACAAATGCTTGATGTACTTTTTATAGTGAGTGATTAAATGATTCCACAAGCCTCTTAAGGACTTGCCCTTTTTCATTTTTTTCCACCTAACTACTGGTACCATTATGGCATATATTACTTATAATAGAAGTTACATTATGTGCCCATTGTGTTTGTAGCTCCAACTTATGGGGCCTTCTCTGTGCTGTTTTTTAAAATTTAATCCGTTCCCTTTCATTAAATTTTGATTGTGAATTGTTACTTGTGTAGTCTAAACCTGGCACTTTTGAATGATTCATACCCAACAGATGTATTATCGGTGCTCAGGTAACTGCATTTTAATGGCAAAATATGTTAAAATCGTCTTTATTTCTTGATAATTTTAAAATTCTAACCTCCTGCTCATCAACCTCTTAACTTTTGGTGAAAGAAACCTCATTTCTAATCTATACCTTCTTAAAATTGTAATCTTAAACCTTAAAATCGTAATCTTTTATCTGTTCCTCACTTTTTTTAACTCTTTCTTGGTAGTGCCTTTCCCTTTGACAAGTAAAATTGTCAGGTGTTAGCCAGAGTAGAATAATAAATATCCCATATTGACGGGAAAGAGTTTTTGGGTTATTAACTGTTCCTCGGCAGTGCCTCTCCCTTTGAAAAGTAAAATTGTCTGGCGTTAGCCAGAGTAAAATATGAAAAGCTCCATACAGAGGGGAAAGAGTTACCATTTTTTTTGGCACACACTGTATACTCAGTAAAGTCTGCATTCTTTTTCTATATGTTACACAAAAAACAGTAACCACTTTGTTCAATGAAAACAATGGTTTTATTAGTAAACAGTTATAAATAAATAATTTTAAAAATACACAGAACATTTTTGTAGGAAATGAGAATTGTAAAGGATCTTGACATAAAATAAGTTTATAAAATGGCAATTCTGTTCCAATTTCTATTCCAAAAAATGAGCCATGCCAACTCATAACCATGTAATTAGATTATAGAAACAATTTTATCAGGGTAACATGCTGTGATTGCAATTCTCTGTATGTTCTCCTGTTCTTAGCATGTGTGGTTCATGACTTTCTGGTGCATCACCAGTCTGTTGGAAAGTGTGATTTTATTTTTTTAAATAACTGAAACATACTTTCCTAAAATAACATTATTTTGCAGTCAGTCATTATATAGCAGTCAGTCTACATGGTAAACTCTGACCAACAAACCTGGTTAACTGTCATATTTCAACATGTTTGTTTATGTTTTAAACATGCAAGTTTAACTGGGAAAAAGTCACTTCAGCAGTTCAACTGCAATCAGTATGAAGTGCAACTTATACCTGTACAAGAACCTCATCAACTTATAACAAGCATGAGTCAAATATTTTAAGATAGGCACTAAGCATGAAAATGACAAAAAAATCGATTATTAGGCAAGTGATAAAATTGTTCAAGGGTTTGTTTTCTTTTGTTGGGGAGGTGGTGGGTGCCAAGTGAGAAGAAGGATTTCATGACAAGCTGGGTTGAAAAAGGTTGACAACCCCTGCTAGCTACTCCACAACTATGATCGAGTGAAAGTGTAAAAGTAAACAGACAAATGAAAATTCATTCATCTTGATATGATATAATTATCAATTACAAGGGAGAGTTGTTTGGTCAAACAGCAAGGATGTTTGAAAAACAAAACAAGGCAGAGCTGAGTTTTTTAAATGCCCTTCAAGGACAGTTTGATTGGAGTGTGCTAATCAATCTCAAAAGTGTTGGATATGTCCCGTCAAAGTAATCAATCTCTTTGGAGAATATCAAGATAAAAGTTGGCTTAATTTATGTAAGTATAATGTCAATGTTATCAAAACATGTCTGGGTCAGGATTTTCCTTACTGATTTCATAAATTACAGTATAAGCTGGATAAGAGCCAACAAATTATACTTGTGGTGTGAGTTCTAGTAATAATTCATTGATTCACTTGGTTAGTCATGTAAAATCAGTTAAATTTAGAAATAAACTCTGTTATTACTCTAACCGTTCACAGTATCTGCTTGTTGGCTGGGTTAACAGACTTTCACAACACATTTAATTTTCTACATTACAATTTTGACATTTATGGTTTGTAGTATGGTTGGTACAGCTCAAGTACTGCTTTTGCAGATACTGCCAAGTTGTCTCCAAATTCTTTTAATTTTGGCGAATTTTCTGCAAATAGATCCTAGAAAGAAAGATGAAAATCTGGAGACGAGGTTTTTATATTGCTGCAAGATGTGTAAATAATAAGGTAGAGTTTTGTAGACAAAAATATGTAATTGCTGAAATGGAAACAAAACAAAAATTAGCACGTTTGGGAAAGAAACAAAAACCGAGAAATCAGGGAAAGAAAGAGGTGATACCTGGGTTACTGGCAGAGTATAAATTAATGACTTGTCTGTGCTCCTTCCAAAGGCAACCCTGTTAAAGTATGCTGTTAACTATTAGATGAATGGGTAGAGGTTGTTAACAGACAAGAGGTTACTGTACTAATGTGCTAACCAGAATGTTTACTGCACAAGTCGACAGACATTTTTGCAAGTTTACAAGGAGAGTGTTGATCCTAGAGTACAGCTGACAGTTTTCTCAAAATAGAAACCTTAAAGCTGGAAGAGTATTCTAAAATTTAAAGCCTCTACTCATAACAAAACTGGTTGGTTATATCTCATCCTAGAAATTTTTTACCTGTAATTTTACAAGAAATACTTCAGTAGACTCAAATGATTCAGGTCCACCTTTCTCATAGTAATCCTTGATTTCTTCAGAAGAGTGGTCACATCTAAAGGTCACAAAATGAAAAGTTAATAGTTAAGAAAATAAACTTATCTAAGAAATAAACTTAACTAAATTAACTAAACTAAGAAATAAACATATGAACTATAATTGCCTGCCCAATCTTCTATGCTGCCAAATAAAGCTGTCTGGCATTAGCTATGAAAAAATCACAAACTGTCATGACAGAAATTAAAGGGTTGTTATCCCCTTTTCTCCCTGTATTCGATCCTCTTGCTGAATAAACTGCATATTCAAGGAATATCTGGCATTTATACTTGGTAACATAAAGTGATATTTATATTAGGTGAAAGAAGAGTTACCACTCTTTTACTCACATCCACATTGGATTAATCAATCCCTGCCATGGGTGACTTTTCCATTTTATAAGACAAAATGGTTATCAGAAAAACTGCTGAAAATTGAAGTTCATAATACATGTTGTTTAAAGTGCTTATGAGATGAAAATTAATTTTTTTCTTATATGAAAGAACTCTTGAAATTATAATGCAACATCTTTTACACTTTTTACCTATCTCACTTTGTTTGTCACAATTTTATAAGACAAAATGGTTATCAGAAAAACTGCTGAAAATTGAAGTTCATAATACATGTTGTTTAAAGTGCTTAT
>JBAHVQ010159617.1:0-13285 GCA_036872915.1 Nanipora kamurai | reverse complement strand
AATATTCTAGTAGAAAACCAAAAGGGTTGGGAAACTGCCAGAACTTAGGTGTAAAAAAACTGACATTTTGAGCGAAGACCCGTCGTCGGAGTGAAACGTAAAAATATGTTAAAAGTAGGTGACGTTTTTATAGAGAGAAATTCAAGTGGCAAAAAGATGACCAGTAGGATTGGAAAATCGATTACAAAGTAGTTAATGAGATGTAAATGATGCAAAGTCTTTGGCTATTTTTAAACGTCGATCAGTTAACCGAAAAGCCTACATAGTAGTTGGACATCATGAGAGAGTTCTTAGGAACAGCACAGTTTCGGGAACCAAATATGAGAAAGTGACTTTTATTAACTATGATTTTTTATAAACTGTTACTTTGCCGTAGTCCCCACCAATGTCGGTAATTCTTGGAGGATTTTACGCCGCAAGGTTTGTTGGAGAAAATGACGGAGAAGATGAAAATGAACAAAACATAGAAGAGCCCACGAATGATATTGAGTCTTATGGACATGTTTTAAAGAAACTACTTGAAAATTGTCCATCATCAGAAGATCTCCCAGTAGTAAGTAAAATGTTATTTTAATACTATGATTTTCTGAAAATTTTTCGACAATTATCTCATTGCAATTGCTTAGTGTTACTTTTCCCTTTGTTCCAAACAAGACTGAACAGTGAATGCGCTGAATACTATTTTTGTTTATTGTTATGCCTACTAATTCAATTTTCTCCTCAAAATATAGCTTCATGAGATTATGGTCTCTTGCTTGTCTGAAGATTGTACAACCAGACCAACTGCTATGGAGCTTTTTGGACAGATGGAGTCGATGGATGTTGATCAATTTGCAGCTGACTGGTAGTGTGAAACCATCACCATGTATAGAGACAAAAAAAATATTATCCACACACTAACAGAAATGGGAACTTAAGTTAATTTAAGTCGTATTGAAGCCAGGGGATAAGTTCGAATATATAAGAATAAGATGGAATTGCCAATCAGGAAAGCAAAACAATTGTTGGCCTGACGGGGTTTTTTAGTAACTTTACTTTGATTCTGCCGCAAGAATACTTTTTTTTATTAAATTATCATTCAGTGCTACTGATTGAAACTACAAAATACATGTAAGAACGGTATAGTAAAGTAAAGTTTATATTACCGTGTGCGTTATAAAACATTTCCTTAAAGTTAAGTCTAAAGGTTAAGTTAAGTCTAAAGGTAATCTAAATCCAAGTTTATGATACCGCATGTATTGTAAAGCATCCCTTTAAAGCTAGGACTGGAAGGTAAAATAAAGTGAAGTTTATGATGTAGCTTATATTATAAAGCTATGACATGAAAGTAGAGTGCTGCATCGGTAGTATTAAACGACTTGTAGATAACCAAAAGGGTTGGGAGACGGCCGGAACTTGAACAGAGCGAAGGCCCTTTCACACATTTCACGTTTCATACCGACGAACGGCCTTCGCTGGAAATGTCAGTTTTTCTACACTTAAGTTCCGGCAGTTTCCCAGCCCTTTTGGTTATCTCTATTGTTAAGCGTTTCTGTAAAGTCTAAATGTAGATGTAAAGATAAAACTTACTTAATGTACCCTTTTAAAACAATGCATATTATTTCATATATGTCTGCATCAAACTGTACGTTGTATGATGTATGAATACCTTAACATAAACTGAAATTTAAACTAGAGATGAAAAACAATATTCCTTTCTTTTTCTCTCTCTTGATTGTCTTGTGTACGTGTGAGCTGGACAGTTTATTTGGTAGAGCGAGAGGAATTTGCACTTTTTAGAGCATGGAAATACAAGGATAAACAGATAGGAAAGTATAATGCTGCATTGGCAGTAGAAACGATGTGTAAAAGATAAGGTTTATGAACCTATCAAACTGAAATCGAAAAAATAACTAAGGTTGTGAGCGAAGGATCTTAACCCATTAAAGTCACAGGTAATTGAAAAATTGCCAGAAACTTCATCTGCTTAATCTTAAAGCCTGGCATAATCTTAATTCCTATAAGGAATTGCCCGTTTGACATGAGGTGGACAGCAAGACTTTAAATTTAAATATTAATGAGCATCGGTAAGTTTGCAGATTACATCTGTACTAAATGAACCATCCTATAGAGGAACCATGACATTTTGATATGAGAGTTAGTAAATTAAAAGGATTTTTGGTTAAGAGGGCGGCTATAATGAGGGCTATGTGGAGCGTCAAATTGAGCGGGAACGGAGTGGAAATCGGACTGATTTAGTTAATAAGCAAAATATGTCAAATCCCTACATTTTCAAAATCACTCTAATGTTTAAAAGATTTTTCTAAATCACAAGATCGATATTATTCCATACTTTTTGTGGAAATTTCGTTCGAGACCTTGTCTAATATCCAAGAGTTCCGAAATCGAGAACCTTTATAGAACGGAACCTCTATAGGGCGCCTCTATAGAATGGAAATGAAAGAAGTTCCCGGGAGGGTAACAACTTAGTACAGGTTTGTTCAGATTGATATTTTAATGGCTAAACAGAGATGTAAGGTTCACCTTCTTGGGACTTATTAGGAGTTTTTAGGAGATGAAGGCCAAAATGTAATTATCAATGCTTTTGGTTACGTCATTCATTTCTCGCTCTAAAATTAATCTTTCACGAAAAGTCTGACGGATTATATTTCCTTCGTACATTTTCAGACACAAGCTGTCCTCGTTGACCGTCTATAATTTCAAGTTTGAATTTATTTGAGATATTCTACTCCGGAAAACGTCCTTAAAACGATACTCACGACGAAGTAGATTGCCGGCCGGGTAGCTCAGGGCAATAAGAGTTGCTTTAATCAAATTTATTATTATATTCCTGCTGTTTCTGTGTTAACACTATATCCGGTGGGAATGTAAAATTTGCGTTTTTGATAATTGGTAGTTGCTTTTTTGAAATGAATACCGTTTCTACCTTTATTGCCTGCAATTAAGTTTTTTTGCTAGACTACTCTAAAATTGTGGAAATTGTTTTCGCAGGAAAATGGTGAAAACTTTGAATTTTGGCGAGGAAAAAGACGAAAGGTTATTGTGAATGGCGGGTTATAATCGAGGCACTCGCAGGCGTTTTTCGTCAATATTTATTTTGTTTCCTAACTTTTTAACTGTTTAATTGTCAATACAGTGACTTCGAAATAATTTATTTTCAGCAGTCTTCGTTACCTTGTATTATTTCGCCTCTTCAATTTTTTTAACTTTCTTTGTTTCACGAAAAGGAAACTATTTTTCTATTGCTACCTGAGATGTTGCTTTCCAACTGCTATTTTCCTTTATGAAAATTTTAACCCTTTTTATTG
Organism: Nanipora kamurai; assembly: GCA_036872915.1. Classification (NCBI taxonomy): domain Eukaryota; kingdom Metazoa; phylum Cnidaria; class Anthozoa; order Scleralcyonacea; family Helioporidae; genus Nanipora; species Nanipora kamurai. Next base: position 9,977 of record JBAHVQ010159617.1, on the reverse strand, counting down.
CAAGCATCAAACATTTAATCAAACTATATCAATATTACATATGAAAATGAACCTGCTGAGAAGAAATTAGCTCACATTGGCTCAATCTTGTTCAGCTGCTTTATGTCAATTTCTTGACGACCAAAAAAAATAGCCAAAGGTACGCCGAAAATATGTTGATTACGTTGTAAGTATACTATGTATTCTTTTTCAACATCTCAATAAGCCCAGTTTTGATTTGTATATCGCTACCTAACCCCCTTTGCTGTTTTTCACCCTCAGTTCTTAAAGATATATCTCAAGCATCCTTCGATTGTAAAACCGTTGAAAAACCGAGACTAGAGAAGCAGTTCTTCCTTTCTTTACAGGTACGGTCAAACAGAATGAAATTTAATCACCTATGTTATGAAAAACGTTAGAGAAATTTTTTGCTAGGCTTTGCTTCTTGGCTTAAAACAAACATGTAACGTCGGCAAGATATCAGTATCTGAATAATAGTGTCATTTTCACTTCCAGTGAGCTGAACAAAAAATACAACATACAATTAGCGTTATGAGTGATACAACTAACTTTACACCATTCCTTTTTAGTGGATATCTTTAACATAACAAAAGTTTGTTTTATGCAAGCGCAGTCCTTTATTATGCCTAATTTCGTCTTAGAAAGATTGTTGGGGGCATTTTAACGAAATTAAAACGTGAAATTTGGCGTCAGTTGCAGAGATAAGAATTAAAGTAACTCTGTCGAAACATAGTTGCATCATTATACTTAGATGTGACAGATTCTACTTAAATCATCATTTTCTAATAACATATGTTGTCTTGTAATGTTTGATTTGATGCTGTTCTTATCAGCCTTAGAACATACTTGGATATTATCAGTTCTTACGCGCTTTCTTCAGTCTGCAATTTTGTTCCTGTACGTCGCTTAATTTCATAATATCGGTGATGCTACAGTTCTATGAAACCGTTTCTACTACTTGGGATTCTCTTTTCGTCATGCAGCCTAATTGTTTTGTCATTTGTGACACTTTCTTTAGGCTTAGTCTTACTCAGAGCATTTCAATACAAATTTAAAGTGACAGCTTGGGTTTTTCAGTAAATGGTGCTCGGTAAATGAAAAACTGCTGCCATACCCGTGGTACATGTGACTTTATTACAAGAATTCTTGCAAAATATAAGATATTAAAACTCTTTTGCAGTGGGAATTCAGATCACAGACGTGAAATACTGTAGTTCAACACTGTAACCAGCTGGGCTGGCTGAGGTATCTGTTTAAAACGTAATCTTTGTTCGGTCTGTTCCGGACTATGTTGTAAGCGTCGTAAATACGAAGGCTTGATGTTTTTTCAGCAACTTTGTTTCTAGCCTGTACTGTATATATTTTTTTGCCATATATTTTACATATAAACAGGTTTTAGATGCTCTTATACGGAATACTATACTGAATATCATTTCAGTCCGCTGATAATATTCTAATTTAGCCTTGTTTGGTGTTTAACCATTCCTTTATTAAAAACGATATCCTTGTCTGATGTTATATAACATGAAAGGTTTGACTTAGTACGTATAGTTACTCCTTACTCTATCGAACGTGTTAATTGTGCCACGATTAGAGCTGAATTTTGCATAAATTTTAATACAGGTCAGTTGGTTAACGCAGTAAAATTGCGGTTATTCTGAGGATTCGCTTAGGTTTCCTTGACACGGAGTCATGAATTAAACCACTTTCACCTTTTCACCTGCTGCGGTTAGATCTTCCAGAAGTAATTGGCTAAAATTTAGAAACGTGAATTACAAAGAAATCGGCCGAAAACCAAATCGGGTACGAATTAGAGTTTTTCAACGCGTAGACTTTGCGGTGAAGTAAGATTGAGAACGAGAGAGAAAGAGAAGTAGTAAGAGAGAGGCAAAGAGAAGAAGGGGAGAATGCGAAAGAGGGTACTGGAATAAGAGATAAGGTGAATGAGAGAAAGAAAATGGTCAGGAATGCGGAAGAGATTGAGAGAAAAAGGAGAATGAGAGAGAGAAAGACAGCTTTAAATGTTTGTAATTTTTAAACCTTGTTACTTAATATAAACCTTGTTCGATTCATGTTAAATCCATTCATTAGTGCAAAGGAACATTGCCTCTGCATGTGAAATTCAGTTACGTCCTCGTGCGTTGGTGATCGCGTAGAACGATGTATAGTATCAGAAAATCGTATATTATCAGCAGTCAAATCAATAGTATATTATCAGCAATGGGTGTGTAGTATCAGCAATCAAAAGATTGACGAAAGTAAAGAAAAATTAATACACTTTATTTTAAGACTATGTCCGGATCGCGAAACATTGTAGAAATAACGCGCTACGAAAGAAATTGTCTTGAAGGGTTTCAAGGGCATATATAAGAGGGTTTCATGCAATGTTTTCAGCTACACTATTTGATTGATGATTCTTTGCTAAATAAAAACGAGATTAGTAATGAATAGGAATAATGTAAACAATAATTATCTGAATCTTAATCATAGTAAAAATAATAACAATAATAATAATAACAATAATAATAATAATAATAATAACAATAATAATAATAACAATAATAATAATAATAACAATAATAATAATAATAATAATAACAATGATAATAATAACAACAATAATAATAATAATAACAATAATAATAACAATAATAATAACACTAGTAGAAATAAAGTAATTGGCCCGAGGACGTATTTGTAATTTGTCGTTAAATAACACTGATAATGATGACAATGGCGAAGATATGCATGATTTTTTAGTAACTCGTTATGCACTATGACGTTATGCAAAGTGTAATTTATATCTCAAATAAATCTTAATATCTTGAGAACGAAGTGAGATATGGAAAAAGAGTAAAAGATGTTACGTGATAAATGTAAAGGGTTCTTTCAAATAAGCCAAACTTGATTTTCACTGGACAGACACTTTAGAAAAGCGCTTTAATTACAGAATAAAGTCAGTTACAGGTCTGAAAGTAGTTATTTCGATAAATATCTTCCCACAGCTCTTGCCATTCCTGTTCAGTATCACTTTTCAACTTAGAAATTTTTGCTTTTTGCCCTCGGAAAATCAACGTTACCTCGCGTACATGCAACGTCGACGAAAAAACTCGTCCGTAATAGCTTATTAAATAAGTATACAATATAGAGAGACACTGTCTTTATTTTATGAACTATTTTGTCATTATATTGCAACAACAAACATGTCATAATGAAACATTGCGTTATTAACTGTCTTTGATCTGGCATATTTATTCCTCGACTTACAACATCGTCTACGTTGTTTCCAGAACTTTGCAAACATTCCTGGATAGTCGTTTTCCTCTTGTTCGAAGGTTTCCATAGAAGATGAATTACGTTCTTGGATTGTCGGCCATCGTCATGGTTGTTGACGAGATTTATTTTTCAGTCCAAGGTTTGATTGTGTTTTGTAAAAACAATATAGAATAAATTTCTTGTATTAATTCTTACTCAATAGTAACGCTTAATTGGAATACTTTAGATGGCATTTCAGTCTTTGTACTTTATCGACATTTTCTTAAAATTTTCCTGTTTTAGTAATTAATGTATTTCTTTTTATTTAGGCTGTGGCTCTGGTGGAGGTAAAATGGTTTTTTGAACTTAAATATTTTTCTTCCCCTTCGTTTCTATTGCTTTTTTTTCAATTTGTTTAAATAATTTTCTTTATAAGCCGAAATTCTGAAGATCCCCCCAAAACTTTGTTTCGAATGTCGATCGTGTAATGAGATTCCATGATTTCAATATCACTCTCGTTGAAAACCATTAGAATTTATACAATAAATTTCGTTCTTTGTGTATTTTGATTGGTCTTTAGCCATGATCTATCGAAGAACCGATGCACGGATAGCTTCGCTGAAATAGTGAACCAATCACATCGTATTTATCACAAACCAGTGACGTTGCTTCGTTTACATAGAACTCGGATCACGTCAGATCACTGTTTTCGTCTTTTTCACTGCCCGAAAATTCCTCGAAAATTCCCCAATCATCATTTTAAACTTGTGAATGACGTTAATGTTCATTGTTTGGTAGGGCCGAAGACACTTCCTGATACAGGGAGCAAAGGTAAAAAGATTTCTAAATACGTAAACAATTCCACCAAACAATGTTAAGTGGTCATGTAAAAAAGTAGGATTCTGCGTAGGCAGTACTATTTAACAGCGCAGAAAGTTCAAAAGTTGGTAGACTGCTGAATATATGTGGGAAATTTATGACATCTCAAGCCAATGCCCTTCTTCAGAGAGTGAAACGTGATCTTTCGCTCTTTGAAGAAGGGCTTTTGCTCGAAACGTCAGAATTTTTCCACATATATTCGGCAGTCTACTAACCGTTTAACTTTCTACAATGATATGTGTCGCCTCCATGAATTGCTGATGATGTCACACTCACGTCAAAATAAGTTCATACAAGTGCACCAATAAATTTTAACTTTTGCAAAATCTCCGTCATGTAAAAGATATTTTATTTTAATTTATCTCATTGTTATCACTCCTGCTATATTTATTGTTGTCACACTCATCAATAATTCATGAGGAAAATTCAAAAGAAATGAATGTTTAAACAACAGTTGTAAATCGAATACAGCAACATCATGATTTACATAAACTTTTTCCTCAGTTTACTAAGTTAAAATCACTCCAACTTTAAAAGTAGTTTGAAAACATGGCTATTTAGATGCGTCCGTTTGATAAGTAAGACAAAGCATTCGCATCTGAGCTGTATCTGATTTACGACGGCTCGCCTTCTTAAATCAGATACAGCTTGGCTGACCATGCTTTACCTATTACTTATCGTTATCTTTATGTTAATTTTTACCTTCACATTTTCGTTTATCCAACAATACAAACCGGTCTGAAAATCTTCCGTATAGACCCTATCCGTAAATGGCTGCCAATTTAATATTCTTTTATGTGCACTGAAATTAGGCTTACGAGCCTCGTTCTTACATTAAAATCCTTTAAAATTTACAATACAAGAACGAGGCTTGCAATGTTAATTTAAAAGCGCCTAAAAGAGTATTAAATTGGTGGCCATTCATGAATAAGGTCTATACCGCTACCGAAGATTCAGAGTATTTGCGATTCTGATAACTCGCGTTAACATAAAACAACCGAAACTCCTTGTCAAAATAAATTAGAAACACTCAAAAATGGAAATTGAAAATAACATTAGTTCTCAATATTTTTTATGAGGGATGGCTCATACTTGTCTTCTTGGGAGGATGGTTTAGTTAGAACTGATAGGGCTATTCAAGGTAGTTTCTCTGCAGTTAAGATGAGGAGTTCAATTTATTGGTTACGTTTTATCACGAACAACGAACAGCAACCAAAGGAAATGAATACTGTAGCCACCTGTCGTGCGTTGATTTATCACAATTTGTAAACATTTATCTGTATAGGTTATCCGGACTGCAATTTTACCAGTGGATTATGCGATTGGAAAAATCTCCAAACTCTTCACTGGATAACAGTTAACGAGACATCCCAAAACAAATCAGGATTGGTGCCATTTAAGCCAGGTATAAGATTATGTTTTATAAATTAACTTATAGAAGATCAAAAATTGCACATTCTCTTCAAGCTTGTTAACTCAGAAAAGTTATCTGAGCCCCTGACGGTAATGGAACGGGGGTTTGATTTCCCTCAGGAGCTCAGATAACTCTTCTGAATTAACAAGCGCAATTTCGATCTACATATACCAAGCTACCCCTGGCGGCACGACATCGGCCAGTATGGATACGTTATAGAAACAGTCAAAAATGCCTTTTATTCCATTTTACTTTTTTACCCTTTTCTGATGACATGGTCTTAGTCGAGTGAGAAATATTATTGCCCAGCAAATAGCTTTAAGCAGAGCCATAACAAGACATAACTTTGAAACGTAATTTTAATGCTAACGTTTCGTTACTACACGTAACATGGTCTTACAGCAGCAATTTTGAGCTGGGCTCATCTTTGTTGTACGAAAAATCTTGTTACTCAGAACACCCTATTCCTCATTCTTTCTGGCTCAGCAGGTGAAGAGAAGGGATATGCGTTGCTGGATTATAAAAGCGAGTCGTATTACTGGAGATCGGAAACAGCAAAACTTCAAAGTCCAAAAATAACCGATCCTGTATGTATGAAGTTCTTTTTTCACTTACATGGCAATGAAGCAGGAATGCTAAAAGTCGAAATTTATAATATCACCACTGGCAAGAGTAAAACAATATTTGATCGTTATGGCAACCATGGTGTAGTATGGCAGATTGGTCAACTTTATATTGATATTACTGGTGACTACAAGGTTTGTCATTTCCCTTAATCTTTTTCTTTTTTCCCTCTTAGCGCTCTTAATCGATTCCTCTGCTTCTAATTTCTTCTATTTCACTATTTTTCCATTTTTATTCTTTTTCCTCTTCACTTACTGGCCATCCCTTTTCTTTCTCAGAATTTCGCAGTTTCTTTTCTTGTAACTTGATTTCTCAAACTAAGTTCTAATTCTTTCCATTTCATTTCCACATTCAGGTAAACATTATAGGAACAGTTGGGAACCACACTGGTAAAAATGCTCCTGCAATTGACGATGTTTCATTTTCAAACATGTCGTGCAGTCAATTACCAGGTAACCAAGAAGGTTAATTTATGTGTTCTTCATATATTGTGCACTTTTCCAAATGGTGTCCTGGTCTTTTGTTCACTTTCATAGAACTAAACTACAGTTCCAATTTTCTTGCGGAACGAAATTCCATTTAAAGTGCTTATCTCACCTGTTGAGATTTTACATATTCGTATTCCCTGGGTTGTTTTGAGCAAAATTCAGTATATCTCGTCGCTCGAAAATTTCATGTTGTATGGTGTGGCATTGGATTGGATTATCCAAGCTAAAATAGCCTATATCACCAAAAGATACAACATTTGCGTTCTATTTTTATAGCATTTACTATCAATCACCTTGTAAATCGTTCAGCCACTCTTATTGTATCTGTGATATATCGCATTGCATCGCATTCCATTGCGTTGTATTGCGTGATTTTGTGGTATTGTATTGTGTTGCGCTGCGTTGCATTATACGTTGTGTTATCTGGTGTCGCGCTGCGCTGTGTTGCTTTGCGTAATATTGTATTGTACTGTATTGTATTGTATTAGACTATACTACATTATATTGTATTAGATTGTGTTGTATTGTATTGCCGGATATTTTTTATATAGAAGAAAAGTTTAACTGCACGATGGCACAAAGCAGCTGTGGATGGAAACATACTGGATACTTGGCTATGGCTAGAGAATTTGAGTCAAGTACATCAGCTTCATTCCTTTCGTACATAAATAATTAAACTAGTAATAAATAATTAAATGTGAGGTACTGATGACCGCCAAAGGTTTACCTTGGACAAAATCTTAATCCGAACTGCCCTCTGTCGTGGTCGCATGTGGCCACGAAGGTAGTCATATAATTTATAGATTTTTTAAAGGATAACAATTTATCTATCATTTTCTACTCGGCCTCGGTCTTAAATTCAGATGTGCATTAAAATTTCGTCACTACTCTCCCACAAATATAATTACATTCCACAGTGCCTACTGAGAACTAACTTTAGAAAGTACTCTTTGCCCTTTGGTCATGCATTTGAATTAAGTAGTTTCGTAGTAGCACAACAGCAGTCAGACATTTCAAGTAAACGACAAATGTTTTAATTGTGAACATGTTTCGGCATACTTATGCCATCTTCAGTACAGTGGAAGAGATCTCTTCCACCGTACTGAAGATGGCATAAGTATGCCGAAACATGTTTACAATTAAAGCATTTGTCGTTTATTTGAAATGTCTGACATTTGAATTAAATAAAAATATCTTCATGTCTCTTTAATATTTGTCGTCTTCCACGAACATTACTAAAATTGAGAACTCACGTCCTATTATCTAAGGACATCATCAGGCAATAATTAGTAGAGATGACCAAAAGAGTTTACTAAGTTTAGATAGCCTTTTGACTTTAGGAGTTAACAGGTCGAATTCCCGTATTTTCAATGATATCTATAGGAGGTATTCCACAAACGTCGTCAAAGTAATATTTAAAAAACGAGTAGGAGTGTTTTGTCGGATATAAAACAATAGGCGATAGCAGAGTGTTTTAGATCCGATAAAACACGTACTACGCGAAGAAAGTTTGAAAATTAACGTTTTCTAAGCCGAGAAAATTCGACGAGAAAAACGAGCGTGTCTTTATCACATATAAAGATACGATACGGTTATGATTTTCCTTTGTGTTTTTCTTATGAATTATTAATGAGTTTTTGCAGTAATAGTTAAAATATGAGTTAAAATATAAATACTTACAATGATCGGCCGCGAATATTTTAACCTATTTGTCAAATGAACAAAAGAATGAAGCTTATTAGTATTCTTAACTTTGATAGAGAATACTAATAAGGCTAATTAGTATTCTTAACTTTGACAAAGATCACTCATGTCCAACTGTTGATCTTTATTGAGATTTACAAAGGTATACACGTGACTTGAATGCTCCGTTTTGATTGCTTGCTGCTCTCATTAATTATTCATCAATTTGATAAATATTACTTAAAATGAAGTTTAAAGGAAGCTTTGACCTTTCACGTCTTAACTGATCGTCAGTTTGTGACGTTGGAGTCAATTTGTCGCGATGTTTTACGAATTACTGTATTTGAAACGTTCGTTTTTTGTCTGAGAGAAGATATTACTTACTGATGAAAACTCTGCAAATTCGTCAGACGCGGATTGGTCGACAAAACTGACAAGCTCGATCTCAAACATTACTGAAGGTAAAGACATAACACGACATTAGGTGCGGGTATTTAGATGGGGATGTAATGTACAATGTCGTGAAGCTGTGTTAACGACGTGCAGAAAACCAAAAGTCAAACAGAATTGCCAAAACTTGGAGTAGAAAATGCTGATGTTTATAATTGACGAAAACACGGACGAATAAGAAATACTTATTCTGTTTCATTCCCGAGTTTCGTTAGGTCTTTAAACCTTTTTCTATTTTTTCCAAGCGAAGCAAAGACAAGCAAAATGAAACCTAAAAGAAAGTGAAACCAAAACCAAGAAACAAAAAACCCATTGTTTTTTTTAAATACATATTTCAAGGTATAGATTAAAAATAAGCAAGCTGTGACGGTCCAACATCTCGAAAACAGTTGAACGAAAAATTCAATTGTCAATTATAACAACCCGACAATTTCTAGCGACAGCATATTTACAGTATGCCAAGAAACAAAAAACCCATTGTTTTTTTAAATACATATTTCAAGGCATAGACTAAAAAATAAGCAAGCACGCTGTGAAGGTCCAACATCGCGAAAACGGTTGAACGAAAAATTCAATTGTCGATTATAACAACCCAACAATTTCTAGCGACAGCATGCTTATAGTATAATCTGGTATGAGAAATGTGACACTATTGATCTTCTTCAATAACAAAACGCCGGCAGTTTCATAATTTCACCGAACCTACCAGATGAATTTGGAGGAATTCTCGGCGGACAGCCCATTGCCTTGTAAGCGTATTCCGGCGAAAAAATATATTTCGAAATCTCTCCTTTCCTCATTGTTCTCAATGCGACGTCAAATCCACGAATGAAACCTACGACAATGGAGGGAAATTTATCTTAAGTATAAACCTGATGAATAATTATCATATTGGACATCACTCTGAAGATGACTTAACTGGTCGAAAATGTTAGACGCTTTTAGAGGTTTACTTATTTTAGATCTTTTAAGCATTTTATCATATAAATCCTATAAATTTCAGCAGAGTGGAAAAGAAATGGGTCTTTATTATCCAGCCCTAATCCAGCACTGGATCTGAGTTCCAGTGATCCAGGTAGTCCTACTTGAATTGAGATTGACCTGATATTGTTAGGAATATCACAGCCCAGCATATGATTTTGAAGAAGCCCATAATAATTGAGACATGAGTTATTGAAAGAAAA
>JBAHVQ010159606.1:0-22455 GCA_036872915.1 Nanipora kamurai | reverse complement strand
AAATCTGTCAGTCACCTGAAGATTCTCCCAGATGAAACAGGCTGTAGTGACTTTTTGAGGTTAGTGACATAATATATTATATACTATATATATATATATATTATAGATATTACTATATATGTATATATATATATATATAGTAAATCAAATCTATCTATCTATCTATCTATCTAGTTAGTTAGATTAGATTAGATTAGATTAGATTAGATTAGATTAGATTAGATAGATATATGTATGTATATAATCAAAGAAATTCTATATTGGTTGGCAAAGGTTGGAGACGAAATGATAAGTAGATTAACGAGTCATGTTTTGTCAAGAATTCTTGACAAAGAGGCAGTGCCCCGAAACGCAGAAATAAAGCTTTTAAATTTTTATCTTGATATCATAAATGGTTTTAAAACTTGGTGGAAGGAGTTCTTGAGAAGTCACACACGCACACACGCACACACATACGCACGCACACACACACACACACATACATGCATACATACACAGATACATACATACGCACGAAGTCCGAGTTATGGGAACCTGTGCGAAAAAAATTAGAAATGTAAGAAACAATACGTTGGAAGAACAGTCCACTCCTTTAGAATGCGGTTTAATAATCATAAGGGTAGTTTGGTTAGATGTGGGAAGGGTAGGCGAGGTATGCCGGGAGAGCACTTGTATTTTTGAGGATGGTCATGGGGGTTTGCGGCATTTGAAAGTGCAGATTATTGGTCGGACAGGCATGAGAAAACCTACTGGAGGAGAAGCATTTTGGGCTTTTAAGCTTGATTCGTTTGTTCCGTAGGATCTGAATGTTAGAGATTTTTAAGTGAGATTATTATGTTATTGTATATTTGATAATTTCTGTACATTTCAGTCATTTTTTAGTATAAAAAGCCTGTCTGTCAAAGAGATTATTACCTTGATAAAGGGGCCTTGCCCCGAAACGTTGGTCAGTTTTTTGATTAAAGATTTATGATGATATATAGTCATTTTAAATTCGAGGAAGGGAGGGTTATTTGAATTATATATATATATATAATGTATATATATATATATAATGTATATATATATATATACATAGATACATACATACATACATACATATGTTCATATAATTCACTTAAGGATGTCCCTTAGATATCAAAAATACGAGTTTAAGAGGTATCATGGGACAGGCCGTTGCAACTTTCGGTTAGTAGTAGTTGGGAAAATGTCCCATTTATAAGAAAGGAAATGACGTTGAGACCTGATTATTAAATTAGACTTTGTACTCGCATAGCTAATTTTAAAAAAAACATCGTTGAAGGAGAAAATCGCATCTGCTCACGCATGATTCTATTCGGGCTCATATTTCAGATTTCTAAGGGACCACCTTAATTGAATTGTGTATACACATAGAAAAAATTTTACCAAACTCATTCATCTGTACTTTTTAGGAAAATAAATGAAGAGGCAATGGATTTACAAAACAGTAAGCTAATTAAGGTTAATTTTTATTCTGCCTGCGTGTCTCCTCTGCCTGCTGCGTCTCTTTGTGTCCGTAGGTCCGTCAGTTTGTTTTGTTTAACATTTACGTTTCTGTTTTACGATACACGTCATCTCAGGCAAAGTCGTTTATCATTATCCAATTGATGTGAATTCAGGTAACGCTGTATGTAGACAAATGGACGAGGATAAAGGAACCAATCATTTCTCAAATGATCTGCCCGATCAAGACGCCCGTAAGATCACCAAATTGAGAACGTTACTGAGTAACAATCCAGATAAGGAAACCACTTTCGTCAACCAGGGTGTTGACCAGATTGAGGAAGGAAATCCAGGTGAAACTTGTTACAGTGATAATGACGACATGAAAATGAACTGCGACGACGATGCGTTGTCCCCTGAATTTATTCCATCATCACAGACTCATAACAGCGATTTAAAGCGTGGAAACTTTAATAAACGACCTTATAGTACATTCCAGAAAAAGACCCTCCCTGGCTGTTCCTCGGAGTTTTTATGTGACTCAGGCAGCAATATCAAAGAAATTGAATCAATCAATTCAAAAACTTCTGAAAATGAAAACTCTCTAGCGAGGGATATTTTGAACATCGCAAGCACAGAGTCGTCAGTGGCTGAAGGTAAAAAAGATGCCATTTCTCTTTCTAAAACTTCACCCGTATCAAGCCGCACTCGTTTAAAAAGCAAACAAACAGACTCATCCAACTTACCACCTAAAACCGAAGACATCGTCAAACCCTGTTCTTCTTCACTGGAACATAAATGTGGGACGAATCATGTTCCTGAAGACGGTAAACAACAAATACCTTTTAATGTCGAAAACGAATTCTCAGATCATCAACTCGATGATACCCAAATATTGGAGGAGTCCCTTGCTAGGAATAACATGAAGGCTATGCCAATTGTTCCTACGAATGAGAGTAATGACCACGTGAATTCCAATAAAATTACTAAAGAAAGTGAGACACCCTCATCTCCAACTACCAGTTCCTCTATGAAGTTGGTGCATTCAAGAAATCCTTCGGTTGGTAGCCCATTACGTCGACCTGCGCGGGCATTTGGTTCACCCGCGGCCTCGCCGACAACTGGGATATTGAAAAGAAACAAAGGAAGAGTTGACACTCCATCGCCTCCCGAAAAAGTAAGCTTTCTGAGTTGTTGTTTTGCATAAGAGCAACGGGCTAATTAGGACTCCAAGCAACGGTTATCCATTTGCCCCGGACTATCTGAACTTTCCTTGGGGATTCATAGTATTCTTCACTGTTGACGAAGACAACTTAAATGCGGAAATGTAGAGGCTGAATAGTTCAGTCGTTAGATATTAAAAATGCAGCAACAACCTTATTGGTTGGTGTTGGATGCCCATTTGCATTTCCTACTATGAATAATAATAAATTACAATAAATTTTATCCGTGAGGTTGAAATATCCAGTGGCTTGTATACGTAATTTACTTCATTTCACTTAATGAGTACTTTTCTACAAAGTTCTTTAGACTCTAAATTGACCTTTTGGTAGATAATTGATACGGTAAAGCCTTGAATCGACATCAAATTTCGAGTCATGTTTGCTGTTAACGAACTCGCCATGCTCTGATACACTGGAATTAATTTTAACAGGAGGGATTCTCTCTTTTATGTGCTCGTTTCGTTTTAAAACCATCATTTTGCTGATCTGTGTATCCCCTGATTAGAAAGCTCTCTCATGGTATTGTAAAAACGTGGAGAAAGGAGCCCTTTGCGGGCATTGACCGTTCGTATCAACTAACGGGTCGTTAATGGTAACAGAGGAATCAAATCTGAGAAAGCTTGATATGTGTTTCAAAATGTACTGGTCTCAAAATAACTGGATTGGGTATCTGCTATGGCCAGGGGTCATCGGCCGCAATCTTACGGCTCCATCTTAAAGTGTATATGGAACGAAAATTAAGTTTTTCTAGTATGAAAGAACTCTTGAAATTATAATACATCTTTTATATTTTTTCCAGGTCTCACTTCGTTCTTGAGATATTAAGATTTATTTGACATGTAAATTACACTTTGCATACGTCATAGTGTAAAATGAGTTATAAAAAAATCAAGCACTTCTTCGAAATTATTCTATTACATTACTAAAAACTTTGTCTGTTTAGTGTAATGACGGAAGTTCAATTGCATATGTAAATGGGTGCCTTTGGAGATATTAACACGGTAAACGTGTAAAACCTCGGTCAAACAGGCGCACGATAGTCGATGATAGTTTGAAAATGTACATTTTCCCTTAACTATCATTAGCTATCATTGACTATCATAGAAAATTTGACCATTGTCAAAGTGAATGATAGTGCATGATGGTTATGGTCAATGAAAGTGCATGATTGTTGGTAGTCAAACGGGAGCGAGAGTTTCAATCATCGACAATCATTCGCCGTTTGACCAAGGCTTATCACAATGGCCGAATGCCTTTGTAATGCCTGAAGTTTTTTCGCTGAATCCGAATCCCTCCAGAACATAATACAAACTTTCAAATGAAACTTCTGTGTTGACGATGGATTGTTCCATGCATGTACTATTTTGATAAACCTAACTGATTTTCTTTTTGTGTTTGTTAGACTCGTCATGTGTCATTTGCGTTCCCTCTAAGAGAAGAAAAAGAAATTAGCAATGATCCAATGGAACAAGATTACGCGGAAGAAGAAAAATCGTCAGTTGACGTAACTCCAAATTTTACTGCTATTAAAGCAACACCTACGGTAAGCTCAGATTGTCGTTGAGTAATAGGATCCCATAGATGTTTCGAGAAGGGAATGATATAGCCTGGTACCATCGCCCAATTTTAAAGGAAATAGGACCAGGTAGCCATCAACGATATTTGCTATATCCAATTAGAAGGCATAGTTCTCTCCCATAAACCAAGCAGTTCTCTCAACAACACTATTTGACTGTTTCTTTAAAAACACTGCCCTTACTTTTCCAAGCAGGATGAACGAAGATTTGTCCCACTTTATTGGTATTTTTACCACCTTCGTCCTTGGTGAGATGCTCTAACCGTAGAGCTACACGGACTCAGATGGTAGAGCGAAGGTTACTTACCAGTTTACGAACCAGTAAAAATGGCAACCTTCGCTCTACCATCTGAGTCCTTGTAGCTTATTGGTTAGAGCATCTCACCGGCGATCAGAAGTTTACGCGTTCGATTTCCGTCTCAGAGTCTCAGGAAACTTTTCTGAGTTTATAAGCTCGAGGAGCATGCGCAATTTCCATGTTATCAAATATTGTTTGGCCTGGCGAATTTGATTTGACGTTTTTTGTTACGTTATGTAGCATACATTATATGCTCTTTATGTGAGATCAACATGAAAATGATAGGGTGGACATTCTGATTCCATAAAGGGCAGATGTAGGACTTTTTTTACCTTATTCAAAAATTTGGAGCTAAATGTTTAGGGGGCGTACCCCTATATTTATGCACCTCATGAACCAGCACAATAATGTAATAAGAATAAGAATAGTAATTATAGTGGTAGTAGTAATAATAATTACAATATTTCAACAGGGGTACTATGTGAACAGATGTGTTTTTCAGTGGGGCCTCTGAATTAACTAAAATCGTTGGACCAGCATACGAATCTGACAGTAGGCTCTGTTGGTCACATGATCGCTAACACTTTGTAAGTAAGACGACTTGTGGATGTTCGTCAAGCTCATTCTCTCAGAAAAACGATTCCTGAACCCTAGACGGGAATCGAACGCGCAACCTTCCGATGACCGGTGAGACGCTCTAACCATTGAGCTACCACGTCTCAGATGATGAGCTAGGGTGCAGGTTTGTCATATGTACTGCCTAAACGGAAGTAACTACTTCGTAAGTAAAGCTACAAACAGTATTGAGACATCCGTATGCGAAGATCCTTTAACATTAAGCTAACTCAATGATTCGGATCGTAATTTCATTTATTTGCTGACTTTATTGGAGATGATCTCAAGGATGTTTGTTCTTTTCTTGTCTACGAGTTATATTAATAACATGTCTCGGCGCCGAAATCTCTATGTAATGTATTCCCGATTTTATGAAGACAGTCTTCAGTAGAGTACATGGAACAATCGCTCAACTTTTCGGCTTGATATAAGTAGATTTCCCATAATATTACAACGTGGCGTTTCAAATCACAAGCACGAGGCCATTACGATTTCAAGTGTAAACATTGCAATTTAGGCATATGAAATGATAAATTCACATTAAACCAGGTTTAATGTGAATTTATCATTTCATATTACCCTGAGGATGATTCTGGAATTAGGCATATGAGTCAAGAGCAAACTCTTGACCAATCAGAACTCCCAAATGGAGGTAGATCACGCACAAATCCTGGAACAATCAGCGTCCGTAGCTGACCAAATCTAGATCAATCATATTTCCTAACTAGCGCCAGATCAGGCAAAACATCTAAACCAATCAGCGTTTGCAATATATCTGGACCGATCACAATCACCAAATGCCTCAGATTAGGCAAATTAATTGCTTTGCGGGGAAAACTCGTGGTAGTGCGCACTGAGCTATTTGACTAATGTTCTTTAACTAAGGACATGATTTGAATTCTCGATTCCTTGGCTATAAATACGAAAGTGGCGTAAATAAACCCGTCGCCTAGTTACTGGACTGAATGTCGTTTGACTTATTTGACTAATGTTGGACCCGCCTCTGTCATGTACTGTAGAAGTTAATGCGATTCTTTTAAGTCTAACCAAGAAGGTCTCCATGATGTCATTTGTTAACAAGGAACATGAGTTTTTTACAAAACCTTTTTAAGACCTGGGAAATTAGTCTTCGTCGACATTTCAGCCAAGTGATACTTACATATTTACTGTATGCACCCTTGACTCGAATCCACAGGACAGCAATTATCCTCTCAGATTAACTACTCAGAACATCAGAATTATGCTACCAATTCCACTGGTTAAATGTAAACCTAATAGGAAACACAAACTGGTAATTGACCCGAAGGTTCAGTTCACTCACAGGTCAAATAGTCAATGTTATTATTTATAACTACCAACCAAAGCTACCTGTGTCTCCTTTAGTGGATTAGGACTAGGATAAGCAAAATGGTGTATGACGTAAG
Organism: Nanipora kamurai; assembly: GCA_036872915.1. Classification (NCBI taxonomy): domain Eukaryota; kingdom Metazoa; phylum Cnidaria; class Anthozoa; order Scleralcyonacea; family Helioporidae; genus Nanipora; species Nanipora kamurai. Next base: position 15,855 of record JBAHVQ010159606.1, on the reverse strand, counting down.
AAATGGTGACGGTTACGGACCCAACTTATTTTATTCAAGCAATGCAGAATGCGGCCTTGCAGTAGAACTTCATGGTTGCCTTGGACATATACCACCACTAACGGTTGCCCCTTGATTTTTCTTTTTCAGCATGCTCCAGCAACGAAGCTTTCCCCCGAAGGCTGTGTATTTCCTGATTTGGTAGAATGTTCGAAACCTGTAGAACAAATTTTGCCATCCCTGGCTACATCAAGATGGTCAAGAGGACTTGGTCATCTTGTTCATGCCCAGAACATTCGAACAGTTGGTAACTTATCTGCATTGACAGAGGACCAAGTGGAAAAGTTGCCAATAAGGTCGCCAAAAGTTTCGACCTTACGACGAGTCTTACGAAACTTTCATGAAACTCTTGCATCGAAAAGTCCAAGAGTTACTCAACAACGAGGTAGGCGGGCTTTTTACATAAACTCATTTTTTGATTATTTGCTTATATCATGTAAAATATTTGAGGTGATAAGACCATCCTTTTAACGTTATGGTCCTTGAAACCGTATTATCTAAAATCTAAAAGTATCATCCAAATGTTAAACTTTTTTAAATAAACTATTTTCGTCATAGAAATTAAAGAGGTAATGGAGGTGGAAGATGTGGTACAGAAGGCCGACGATGCAGGTATAATTGACAGAAAGACTGACGAAGTTACAGAGGAGCACAGTAGTGACATTGGTTCAGCATTAAATGTAAATATCACAAAGGATTCCGAGAAGGAGCGGAATGTCGGTCCTGACAATGGTCGTGGAGTAGACGAAAATGAATTTGAACCTAATGTGACCGTCAGCACCACCGTATGCTCTGAATCCGGACTTCTTTCTAAACTTGACAAAATGTTAACACCGAAAAGGACCCGCGCTCAAGTCAAACCTACGACTTTATTTGAGAATGAAGACTATAAAATGAAATGTCAGACCGAGATGGGAAATGATAGTAACGATAAACCACCAGTTGATGAAATGTTAAATTATCACCCAGTGGTCGATGAGGAGGTGCAAACTACTTGTCCAGTCAGCAACTGCATTGGTGACCCCGTTAAAGATATGGACGTCCAAGAAGAACATCAAGACAAAGAAACTTCTAAACCGTCATCAGAGTTGGAGAAAAATACAGAAAATGAGGAGTGTGGGATGGATGTTAAAACGGCCATTCCCTGCGAATTTAACCGGGATCCGTTCGTAGCAGCTTTAGGTAGTTTGGGTACTTTAAAAACGCAGAAGGAACTTGGAGAACTGCCATTCGAAACTCTTTTTATGTGCCACGAGCAGGTGACCACCCTTCTCTCGAACATTGCCTCTGCAATAAAGTCAAAATGTAAATAAGTGTTCTACCAAATTATAGGAATTAACTCTAATCCTGTCGGGATTCTTTTCTTTTTTATTAGAGGTGGTGCCTATCTTTAGACGTTTTATTTTGAAATAAATTCTCTACGTTTCTTACGACAAGTGCTACTTGCAGTTATAAGAATTTTATTTCAAATTGTAAACAAACTTATTTTAACCGACATCAGTTCCATCGATTTTGTTATAAGTCGTAAGATTCTGTTGTAAGTCGTTATAATTCATTAGAGTTTTACTTTAGAATGAGGTAATAGAGTACAGTTTATATGTAGACAAAAAAGTAAATTAACCAACGGCTATATTGGAAAACATACGGGAATTCTTTAACACTCGTTTGCGTAGAAAAGTTCAAATTCTTAAGAAGCACTGAACATCCAACGAACCTAAGGAGTAAAGAAGATCCCAAGGGAATGTTTGCACTCTATGTTCATGTATCTTGATTATTAATCTGTTCTTGGCGAGGATTACTCGATTATATATTCAGAAAATTGAAAGGCTTCTAGAAAAAGTAAACCAGGACAGTACCGTTGATTTGTACTTTGCAAGATCCAAAGTATTAGCAGCAGATACGTCACACTGCACCTTAGCTCACCATCTGAGTCTCGGCGGAGTGGCTTACGATTCATCAGAGGTTTTGCTGGTTCGATTCCTGTGTAGGGCTCAGTGCGCGTTTTTCTGAGGAAATGAGCTTGAAAAACGTTCACGAATCATCCGTTATAACACCGAGCATGTACGTACTGTGTGTGAATCAACCCTTAAAGGATATTGATATCCTGGACAACTGGCCCTCTATTCAGCATTCGCATTTTTTGGACGATTTCTTGTTCGATTTTCGACATGAAATAAAGAATAAAGATAGACGTAATCAAAGAAGCCACAGTAATTAGAAAACAGTTGTATTTGTTATCTGATCATTATGACTGGTTTTTGCAAACAATCCCTTGAGATTCAGAAGACAATAATACGGGGTGACATACCACAGCAATTAAAGACGTTCTTCTAATCTTTAACGGTCACATTTTTTCCATTGTTCTTTTTCCGTCTTTGTTTTTGCTTTATTTTTTTTTTGTTCCTGATACCTATATATCGGATTTTGAGCGTTAAGTAAGGTTTAATCAATGGTCACTTGTGTGATAAAGGACTTAACATCGCCAGTGATGTTTAACAGCCACGAGGAGACGTAGTCTCCGAGTAACATTCAAGCTGCACGAGCGATGTTATATTCTTTATCACACGAGTTAACATTAACTGCCGTATTTCATGTATCACCCACAGAGTGGATTTCTTTTTTTACTTTATAGTACGAACATTAAAATGTTGGTAGCACGAAATTATGCCATGCGCTCATTAGCACGCGATAAGTGGTTGTTACACTCTTTTTGAAAGGGAAGTAGTAGGATTTACCATTTATAAAAGTGGAGGAAGAGGTATTCCACTTAAAATTCCCCCTTGGGATGAAATATCTCGAAGGCGAAGCCTGAGAGATATTTCGATCCAAGCTGCGACCATTTTAGACGCCAGTGCGACTGAATATATACAGTTTGGCGACTAAAATTTCAGTTTGGTGATCAAATAGTTTATTTTATTTATCTTTTAATTTTTTTTTTCTTAATACAAGTTGAGGGACAAATGGTTTGATCCCTCATAACATGCCTGCACATTTCGCTACTTTGATGCCTATGTTATTGATATGATTTTTCCAAGATAGTTGTTCAACAACAACAATCCCCGAAGTTTGACTGTTTTATTTTTTCACTCTTTCTCCTAACATTATTTGAGAACTGTTAATAATGTTGCTTAACCTTTGCCTTGATCCAATAATCGTATACTCGGTTTTGCCTTCCCTAAGTATTAATTTATTACTTCGTAGAATCCGTTGGTCATTCATTTTTTTTTCGATTTTGTAAAAGGAAAAAACCGTCCATTTTAACGAAATTCAATTTTTAATTTTTTAAAAACTATTAATTCTCAGATTTTACGTTTTTGCAAGAAAGTGAAAAATGAATCCAATTTTCCATTTTCATTTTCCTTTTGATACTTTGCGATTCTTACCGTGAGAGACTGAGTGCACAAGTGGAGGGTACTTGAAAGTAATTACGAACTGCTGAATGAAACAAAGTCGAAGAGTTTTGCTTTAAATAATTCACAGCCATAATTCAATATTTCATTATGTAAAAAAATCTGAGAATCAAAAGTTTTTGATTTCTTTTTACAAAATGAAAAATGTTAATCAGATGTACCAATTTCATTTGTTTAAAAATTGAAAAATGAAAATGACAATTTCAAATAGAAAACAAACAGAAAGCCGCTTTTACGCCATGCATGGAAAAATATTTTTGAATTTCACCCATTTCTTGATTTTCTCATTATTAACAAGGATGTTTTCAATTAATAGCCACTATATCAACTTGCAGAGGGGGAGTTAGTTACCGGAAAGACGAACCGATCTTCAGGTTTTGAAAAAGTTGATTAGTTCATGATCACCTCGGTTTTGGCTGATGTACCGCGGTTCTTAAAATCACTTAGTCACCTCGGTAAAGGTAATCATATCCCTGAATAGCTCCGTTCTCGGTATTTATCTCCTACATAAAAAGTGATCCCGTGGCGTTTAACTTGTTTATATTCTCATCAGACCGCATTCTTTTGTTTTCTGGAGGTTTTATCATTTACAATTGGAATCTGAATTAATTGATAGTCAAATGCATTAAGAATCCATGGATTGTTCTCCTTAAATTTCAAAGGAAATTTGTTTTGTTTATTGCTTTCCGTGCGTTTGTTTGGGTGTAGTGTGTTAATTTATTCGTGGCATACAATGTTGTCCTGTCTTTATTCGGCTGCCTTCATCACGGCGAAAGGCAAACATGTAAAGGGTCGAAGCAGTCTGTTCTGAAGTTACCTTCACCAAACAAAGAGAGAATAGCCGACAGGAAAACATAAAGAAACTGCAGATGATAACATGGCAGATCGACTGAACATGGTTTGGCCAATATTTTGAACGGAAAGTGAAGTGTTTCAGGCGCAAGTTTTTGTTGATCAACCCATCGCAAATGTAAACAGAGATCCACGAAGAAACCATCACAGACGAAACGAGGCCACGGGGAGGTTTGCGAGTATTAACATGAATTTTGAATTTTGACTAATTGCTAAATTCCTTAACGTGGGATTGTTGGTGGATGATGACACAACAGCTTAGCCTGTCTTTTGGTAATAAAACCACGGATATGGAAAAATTATGTCAACGCATTTTTATTTTGTTCAGGACTTGTTAGTCCAGGATGACCTGAACTCGGGAAAATTGCTTAATTCTGTACAGAAAATTGAGTTTAGTTCGCTAGGAGGTTTTTACGTAATTAATAACCTACTACGACGTTATTATTTTAAGTAATAATCTACTACAAGTTCGTTATTTTTAATAGGCCTAGTTTTCAGCTCCTCATTTCCTCCGGCAAAAATCATAAACCACCGCCTTCTTTCAAAATGAAGTTAATACCCCAAAATTAATAACTAACAGAAAACTAAAGAATAAGGTCTGACGAGTTTATAATAAACCGAAACAACTTGAATATTGTATAATACTGGCGGAACGTGCTATTGTTCCTCCATTGTTGATAGTCACATTTTGGTTTTGGCCCGTGGTATTCGAGTGTAACCCGACTGGTCACGTGGTACTCGAATTTAGCTCCCTGACTGGAGAACTTACAGTTAAGCTTTAATGTAAGTAGTTATCACACTCTTGTAAGATTATCACACTCTTGTAAGATTATCACACTCCAAAATACTAACGTGTTGAATGAAGAATTTAACGCTTCTGTTGAAACAATATATTGTGAGTGTGTCATGAAATAAAGGGTTTATGTACCACCAACGTGACCACAATGACGTCATATGCGAGCCGTCAACAGTGGCTATAACGTTAAGGTTACTGTAGACCAACCTCGATCCCAGGCTCTCTCTCTTCTCCCTTGTCGTCGGGAGAGAGACCCTGTTTGCGGCTGGTCACCTGACCACCCAAATTCTGGGTGGTTAAAAAACGGTTGAGGGAGAGGGGAGGCAAAGTTTTAAAATTGTAGCCGTGACAAAATCTAGCACGTGCCAGGATGAGAGGTAAAGTGCTGCTGAGTAACCACTTGCCAGCGATAATATCTAAACAAATTCAAGCAATTTTGTTCACTCTGACAAAATAGCTTCGGAAACCCACCCTCGCTGGGGTATTGTTGAAGCAATGTGGTCAGGTGATCAGCTACAACCAGGGTCTCTCTCTCGACGACAAGCGAGGAGAAGTGAGAGAGCCTGGGATCGAGGTTGACTGTAGACTTTCACGGTACAGTTCGCGGGAAACGTCACAGCGTTCCACCTATTACTGGAATATACTAAAGCTATATATGATTGAAAAGCTTATATAACTGGCAGTAAGACTGTCAAAATTATTCAGCTTGTATGCACAAGAAAAAAGATCCGCATCTGTTTCTGGCACTTCCGCTTCGAATTGAAGAGGCTAATGGTAAGCAAGGATTTATGAGAATGGTAAATAAAAATGTTGGGGAACAAAATGTTGTCTGAATTTGTCAATATACCGATTATTCTTTCAGTTACCAAATAATTTCTTTTTTCAGCTCCGTACACAGTTGCCTAACCCGCACCTTTTGCTGTAAAAAATATTTTTTTCTCAATACGTTAACTTATCACTTGGTGAATTTTCATACTTATGTCATAAATCCTTGTTTACCGTTAGCTTTTTGAATATGGAACGGAAATGTCGGAAACAGAAACGGATTTTTTTATTTCTTGTTCATACATGAATAATTTTGAGTCTTTTCAACCATATATAGCTTCAGTATATTCGAGTAATAGGTGGAACGCTGTAACGTTTTTCACGAAATCTATTGTGAAGGTCTACAGTAACCTTAAGTCACCACTTAACCCTTTATCGCTCAGCATCCGGAATATCGGGTATTAGGAACATTAACTATTTATGAAATAGCTAAAACTTGTTTGTCTTTTTTTTCCATTTTTTTCGGCAAAGACTGAAGGTCTGTCAAAATGACGATGGAATAAAAAGGTTGAGGGAAAACAGGACTTTTTGTCTTCTAAATTATCCATGCCCAGTTTCAGTGAATAAAATTACTTGATGATTGTACTCGTCAGTATGTAATTTGGAATCTTCAAAATCAGGTTGGATAGTAAGAAACAGGTATTATATAAAACAACTAACATTACATTACATGAAATAATTTCATTTGGGCGACTAGTGAACGTTCGTCAAGCTTGTTCTTTCAGAAAAACGATTTCTGAGCCCTAGACGGGAATCGAACACGCAACCTTCTGATGACTGGTGAGACGCTGTAACCATTGAGCTACCAAGACTCAGATGGTGAGCTAGGCTGCAGGTTCATCGTATGTACTGCCTAAGCGGAAGTCACGATATGATAATAATGATATAAAAACTTAATGCTGAACATGAACTCAGTTCATGTGGGAGCTTGGTAAATCTCAGACGGCTGGTGGACGTTCGTCAAGCTCGTTCTCTCAGAAAAAAGATTTCTGGGCCCTAGATGGGAATCGAACCCGGAAACCTTCTGATGACCGGTGACAGCGTCTCACTGTTAGAAAAAAGGGGTAAGAAGACGAGTGGAAAGAAAATTTTCGAACGTCGAGAGAAAGATTTCAATCTCTGTGTCAACAACTAAGACCTCATTTTTCTCCATGCAAAACACCAAATTAGCTAGCCTTACCACTGGAGAAAAAAGTGGCCGCTACTTTGTACTATTTAAGAGGACGAATGATGAACAATCGTATGCGACAGTTGTACCATGTAGATCAGACACAATGTCTATTTCCTTCATGAAGCTGCTGGCTATAAATTTACTACGCTTCTAGTTTTTATTTTTTATGGTAATCTACGTATATCGTCGTCTGTTCTTGCTGGGGTTTAAATATTTGTATGGAAAAGAAAATGCTTCAAATTATTCCGTGGATTATATTCAGGTACCCAGTAACAGGACTGACATTAAGTCGATTACTTTCAGTTACAACCTTTCCAATTAAAGCACATTTTCATGGTATTTATCGGGTTTTGACGATTAGTTGATGTCTCGTTCTAGTGGTGGGGACAAGGAAACTTACTATTACCCTCTTATCATCTCTTTCCGACTCTGTAAAATTGGGAGTTTGCGGCTTCAACCATTCCAGAGTTACGTCCAAGAGAGTTCTGTGAGGTGGAAAAAACTAGCGAAACTATGTTCAGCCTCCTTAAGTAGGAAAAGTATAAAATGCACTTAAAATGGTTTCACCAAGTTTAAGGAGAACTAAGAACATCAAATATTCAGTGTGTTAGATAGCAAGTTCAAGTCTTTAGTTCTAAACTCGTCTCTAGTGAAAATTAGGAAAGGCCAGATTTGAATTTTTCAACAACTATAGACAACCAGTAGAACTACGGAGCATGTTAAAAAAAATTTACTTAGGCTACCCGGGCTGAAATTTTTGTACTGTAATCACGGTATAATTTCTCAAGGAATTCTTCTTAAGCCCGGACTAGCATTTGAGTCTGTGATAACCAAGGCTGAAATTCTCCATGTAATTAGTCGAAAAACTTCGGAGGGGAGAAGTCTCAAAAATTCTTGTGAAGGACAGTTATCCAGTGAAAAATTCATCAGACAATCGATCAGCCCAGTAATATTTCAAGGGTTAAATAATTAGGGGGAGGCAAAAGTCTAACAGAGTATTCATTTTGAATCACGTTTGTGATGATTAACCTCTCTTGTTTTAATTAAAATTTAATGTAATTACGGGTAAATAATTTTTTTATTGACTTTAGTGTAGAGAAATCTGCATCAGCTGCAGACGAATAACATGCCTAAGAAACAAAGCCGGTTGGCTACGTTTACACAAGAAGCCGAGGTTTCCGTGTTCGTATTTGTTTTACGTCCTTACGCCAAAGCAAGGCTGTATGGATCCGTATACGTTCAATTCATAGTATAAACTTTACCATGAAGAGTACTTTCAAGTATAACTAATTAAATCACAGTTATAGCATCATGGAGTTACAAACATAATATGTTTCTCCTTTTGAGCATCTTATATTACAGAAAAAAATAAGTTTATCTGTGGCGTTACTGAAGCTAAAATATAGACATAATGACTTCGCATAGTCACTTCGTGAATTATTTACTGATGCATAAACTGAGATTAGTTATGTTTGACATATTGATACGATTTTAATTAGTACCCTCACGTTTCTCAAAAAAGCTTCTCAAAAGGAGTGATTCCTTCATAACTTGAATTGCTTGACAATCGTTGGATTAACGAAATATAGATTTGTAGGTCGTTTTGAATAAAATGTGTCAAACTAAAGGGACAGCCGCATTAAGGAATTTGAGGATGGGTTAAAATTCAGCCCGCACTGAAATTACAAAATTTTAGCAAGACAGGAAATTTTTGTCATATGCTCTGAGGATCATTTTTAAAGGATTTCTTCGTAATCCAGGGTTAAAATTCTCCACATATTCAATCCCTAAAAGAAATAGATAATACAATTATTGGGTTCCAGTTGACTGTTTTCTCAATTGTACTGCATTTTGACCGTCACATAGCAAACCAAGGAGGTAACGAAGACTCGAATAATTGAGTAATCAAACAATTCCTAGCTAAATGGCAATTGACTCTAAGGTAAACAGCTCCTGATTTATAAGTCCACTCTTGACATGTGTATGTGACTGTAGTTATGACTACGTAAATATTATTGCACCAGAAAACTTACTTATGGGCATGCAGGATCCGTTCCATTTGTGTCATGAACTTAAGTAGCACCAAGCAAGTACCAACTTGGGTTGTGGTCAATAAGTGACAGATTTTACGTTACTTCAGCAGTCCTACTTTGCTATCGAATTTTTTTCCGGTAGGTAAATGATATGAAAGTATAACCCATTGATGTAACAGTTAGGCAGTAAAGTAGAATATAGACTCATATAAATTCATGCTCGTCGCATGTTCAGGAATCTATATTTATGTGTCGAATTATTTTATTACCAGTATATATACTACTATTCCCAGTATATTGAATTAACAAACTGGGCTGGCAAATGAAGGGGGTGCTACGTAGTTAAACTAGCATTTAATATACTTACACACGCATACATATAAATGACGATTGGAGCTTTAACTGCGCCAGTTTTTGAACCTAATCAGATAATTGTGGTCTAAGCTCCAGAAATATATTCGACTTCAAAATTTACCTCCTAAGAGAGAGGTAAATTTTGTTTTTTTTTTTCAAACGTTTTCACTTTTGGTTGATCTTTTCCTTTGATCTGATCCAGTATGATTTACGACGTCAGGCCTAAGTCTAAGTCAGTGAATGACTTTTTCAAAAACAGATGTTTTTTATTTTCGTATCCTGGAGTGTCGTGCCAGAAGATATTAAGAATTGTGATATGTCTAATATATTATAATTTCTAAGAATAAAATAGGTGTATGATTAAGCCTGGTTAACCCTACTTGGTCACGCGAAAGCAAAAGACACTCAGTATATGTCTATATGTTGACATGTAGACTGAATAATGCGACCTAAGGACATAACAGAAGCATAATGGCATGAAAATAACAACAGAAGGAAAAATATGAACCTTTCTTTATGCCGTTATATCGTTACGGCGATAGTGTGAACTAGGCCTTAAGCAAGTCTAATCATTGCTTCAACATTACGACATACTTCAATTTATTGATTAAGAATGAAATAGATCACAATTTGAAAAGAAAGCATTAAAATTTTATTTATCAAGTCAGGAACTTGGTTAAAAGGAAAATTGAAAATTCCGACCTAATCTTTATTTGACATAATACTATCTTTGTTTGCAAACTTGGCAATTGGTACGAATTCATGTCGATATCTGTGACTAGCAACAGGTATGATATGAACTGAGTAGTATTTAAACAAATTAGGTCCTTAAGTACTAGCTCAGTTGTCTAAACTCTGTTCTTCCATGAAGTATTTTCATCGATTATTTAATTTTTTCAACGATGATTGATGGGCGAAACGTTACGATCTTTGGTAAACTAGCACTTTGAAAGTTAACATTCCAATCGACCTGAATGAGATTTGATGCACAGGCTTGGATTGAGAACTTTTCAAAACTGAAGTGGGAATCTCCTTCAGTTGTTTAATGACCCAATAATATGTATATATATGTATAGGTTATCATATGAGGGGGGAGGCGATATCATTTTTATCGCTTGAGGGACGATATCATAAAATCTGGATCTCTTACTTTCTTTAACATTTGTAAAAGAACAGAATTGCCACTTAAGTTTGTAAACGATACCTTTTATTTGTGAGTCCGTTGGTCTGTCCTTTGGTTTACCAAAGACATCAGCCAAGGTCATTGTGGGTCTGAATGCTGTTCTAATCCCAACTTCATCTAGTATTCATTTAATTTGTTCGAATGTTCCCTTGATGTGCGGTGTGCACATTTCACGAAAGGTGAAACGTTTTGGGTTTGTCTTTGTTCGAACTTTATCTCTAAGTTTAAATGTATCCTCGATAAACTTTGTTGTATAACCGTTTACTGCTCGGTCTTATAGGACACGATATCTTCCTGGCCGTGAGTGCTTGAAGGAATGGTATTTCTTCGATTAGTATCTTTACGACGGCTTTCTTACTTTTACTCGAACTGTGCGATTTAAATGCCAAATATTTATTGGTGTGCGTTTCCTTCCGGTGAACTCCAACTTCTGCTCACCTGTTTCTAAGGATAGTAACTTTGGATAAAGAAACAAAATAATTTATGCCTGTTCGGTGGTTGATGATGTCTCAATTATAAACTGAATATTTGGGTTGATGGAATTTAAATGAACATGGAGTTGTGCAACATCTCGGTGTTTAAGACATGAATTCGAGTGAACATAATAATCCGGTGGTGGCGTCTTTGTGTTACACTACTTTTTCTGTAACATCGTTTGTAAAGAATACTAGGCCTAAATGTACCTTTCATCAGGAATGGCTGGTCTCTTTCTTAGGCCTGTGTTTCGAGCCCATATCAATAACATAATTTATTAATAAAACTAAAATAATATAATCAAGAGATTAAAGAATATTTCCACTACATATTAGATGAAATATTTAGACCTATACAAGGGAAATGCTCGTAGGAATATAGTATAATCGGTAATCGAATAGAAAACAAATACCAATCTCTCGAAAGGAGAAAATGAACAAAATTTGCCTATCTTATTTTATCTAACTGATGAGTCATAGAAAGACAACATATTCACAGTTATTTGCACTAATTTTAATGTTTAAGATTTCCTTTGATTCGCAGTTTCTTTGACCATTAATTACATGAGTTCCTTTCTATCTTTGCGTTTAGACCATATGCTATTCCTGATCGAATAATAACTCCAACTATAATTTTTAAATCATGGATTTGAAAATGACTTCCAATTTTCATTTCATAATATGCCAGATTTATTGTGTTATTACGGGTTGTAGTAAACGAAATCTGTAATTTTCATTCATTATACATTTTCAATGCATTATATGTACATCAAAAAATTGTATTCTTAAGCAGGGTATTCAATCCTAAAGATTTTTGCTATTAATATTTATGAAATCATAGACTGGCCAGCTGCTTGGACCATAGGAAAAATCAAAAATACAGACTATCTTTTTAAAATTTCACTAGTGAGTTGGGCCGAAGAATAAAGTAATTGTTTTGGTAAGTAATTACAAACCGGACCCGCAACGTATACATGACAAATTTAGGAGTGTGCATGAGAAATGCAGAACAAAGTTTATTTCGAGTTAATTGTTATTTGTTAGTGTAAAACATCTGCCTCCGCAAAAATAAGATGTGATGATTACAAGCTTGCCGGCAACGCCTGAAGCAAATTGGAAAAACAAACTATCAATTGGATTGCACGATCAGTTTCACAGATAAAATTTGGTATATAGTACCGCACCGATGTAAGTAGAGAGGTAAATACATTCACCAATTTCGTAACAAAAAGCTCGAACGGTAAAAAGACCTGCTGGACATGTTTCAAGTTGACAAGTAAAGTATATCTAACATTTTTAATCATCAATTCATAAAGTTAATTTGCGTTGTAAAAACAAAGCAAAAACAAGTGTTAAATGTGAACCAAAGTCCTTCGTTTCAAAGGGGTACTTTCCTGGTTTTGAATTTCATTCAGTTCACTTATGTTACCGCTGTCGAAGGATGAAGAATCTCACTTAAATCGTTTAGGCCACGAACGTTATCATATTTTATGACTTCAGTAGTTTTGACAGGAAAACTAATAAGTTGAGATGATAGATTCAAACATTCACTTGTCTGGTATCAAATTTATAAACGGCATGTACGATTTATTGTATGTAACATCCAAAATTACGTTGTTGTTGAAATTTTTATCCACTGAATGACTTCTTTTATGTCGTAACTTTATGTTTTCCAACAATATAATGACACTGTTATGAAATATATATGTAAACAGATGTCACTTCATATCCCATTCAAATTTGAAGTTAGGTTTTGTGGCCAGTTGAAATGCACACACACTTACACCCATATACCAACCTGAGTGCACCTACACACCCACGCACTATACAATTATACACATGCATAATGTCGACATCCGTACATATATATTTGTAAAGACAAACACTCCAAGAACGAGTGCCTCACTAATAAACCAGCTCGATGACATGTAACTTATGCATTATCGCCTTCATACAATAAAACAATTAATACATTTTTTCACCTCCGAAAACTGATCAACGCCAGCAAATAAATGTAAGACGAACGATTCTAACGATTAGAAAGTATTCTACAAAATTACTTCTCTCAATGCTATATACTTTGTTTTTGTTCAATGGACTTCAAGAAATGAAGAATGGAAAAAGAATACTGTAGTAACAGTTGTAAAACAGAGTAAAACACAGTAGTGGATCAACATATCTGGGCGAGGGTGCAAATTTGCTCTTAGAGGTGGGGGATGGTATGAACTAAAAATTAACTTGGCCTAGTTACTGTTGTCCTTTAACGATAAGAATGTAAAAAGGCAATTTATTTGGTACCCAGACTTTGAATGTTCTCCCAGAGGTTTGGAGTAAACAAGGCAAACAGTTAAATCATGAGAGCAGAGAGACAAGGTAACGTATCTTAGGGAACAGACTGAACAAAGGAACTTTGACATAAAGAGCATTTCACTTTTTATGTTGACCGTACAGTAGTAGTCATTGAACCCACTTGTGTAGTATCCCTGACGCAACAGGCTTGATAGGATTGAGTCCGCAATCGGATTTCATGTTTTAAATAAAGATTAATACCACAATGAACACATTGTGCGTACACATACTGACTAAAAAGTGAAAAGTGACTGCCTATTGTGGACAGTATCCCAACACAGCTAGGTGAATAATCAGACATGGTTTTACACTACTCTGGCTTGATGGTAATGCTCAGATCAATCATCCCTAATTAAGACACTAAACCAGAATGTCAAAACGTTGGGTCATGAACGGTAGTTTTTGTAAGGCACGCTCAAAACTTTTCAAACGAGAGTAGCGTAAAACCTTGTCTGACTGTCTGTCGGCTGAAGATTAAACTGATGAAAATTTCTCATTCGTTGTGTACATGCTTAGCAGAATTTTTAAATAATCAAAAGGGTTTAAGTATGTTAACGTCATTCAAGAATTGAAAAACACTTAAAGTAATTTATCGAAATATTTATCGAAACATCGTTAAAGAATGCTGAAAGTTCTCTATATTCCTGCCTGAAGATAATAATAGAAAGTTATAGAAACATAATGGACCAAGCAGGCGGATTATCATTCCATGTCGCTATATTTAAAGCCTCATTTGCAAGGAAGAGCACGGTACAAATTTTGCGCCAAGATGTTCTCAAAATTCAAATTGAAGGAAATGGCATTTCGCAGACCTTAGATATTCTCACGACTGCTCTGTTAAGTTTTAGAGGTGAGAAATTGTAAAAAAGGACCGTTTTAACATATCTTTGCTGACATGGTCCTAGGTGTATTCGTTAAACTTTACATATTCTTCAGACTACGTTTCTTGTGCTTAGAGTTTATTTTTAGAGTTTCTCGTGCTTAGAGTTTATTAGCATTTATTTTCCAATAAAGTTTTCTGAAGAAATATTGTTTCTTGACTGACTATCCTTATTTTTTTGTTGTCGTTTTGCAGTGAATGCAACATTATGCAACGTTAATACCAAAAAACATAAAACAAAAAGAAACTCTGTTGTAAACTGTATAAACTGTACAGTAAAACTACCTGTCCTGTTAAGAACGATACCGATGGATGTATCGAAGACAACATTACGTGAACCCTTTGAAAACATTGTCCACTCAGTAACCTGACAAATAAACCAGATATGTACACCGATATTCGTCAAATGTTTATTTCGATCCAAAACATTCACTTGGTCCAGGAGCTGTAGAAGATTACTACAGCGATGTAAAGGAAATCAGCCAAGTATGATTGTAAACAAATCCTTCATTAATTCTTTAAACATTTGTATGGTGATAACATGAAAGTTATCAAATCCTTGATTGGTTAACGAAGCAAAATCGAATACTATCGAATCGACGGTAAACTAACGAACAGTCAACTATCTTATTCCTTACATCACTACATCTTAACATAACCTCAATCGCTAAACACCGCTGTAACACTATGTAAATCCCTCAGAAACAACGCACACATTACCTTCATTGGAGTTTTCATACTTTTGCCTAGGTTTTAATTAGAAAGCTTCTCGTACCGACCTTGGACATTTTGATACATACTTCTTGCACAAGTTCACCAAACACCTTTCTGGCTTCTTGTCATTTCCAGAATGTTTGACCCTCTTTCTTTTAACTAAACGGTGCTTTAGACGACCAAGATTGTTTTTCTCACCAAATGAGGTATATACCAATTTCTCTGGCTCATTTTTCCACGCAGATATGCGATTTCTCTCCCATTTCGCAAGGAGAAATTCTTTCCTATCAGGAAAACCATGGTGTCCAAAAGAACATGAGCTGAGTTTTAATACAAAAGTTTAAGTTTCCCCGACATTTCCTCATGTTCTTCCGAAAACTCTTCTGCCTCCTTCACAACAGCTCCATTTCCAAGACCAATTAGTCTTTTCATTTCGGCATCGAGCGAATCTTGAAATTGCTTAAAGTCTGTGATCACGAATAAGTCCAGCTCAGGCCGACCGTTCCCGCGAAAATGCCTTTGCAATCAGCAGCACATTTGCTATAGCGTACTCGGGGGATATACAGTTGTGGTCAAAAGTTTACATACACTGTATTTTGTGTGATGTGTTTGCAATATGTGGATAAAAGGTGTAGCAAAACTAAACTACTGCATATTCATAATCAAAACAAACAACAAAGTTATTCACACAACGATTTCTAACACACTTTATTCATTATTTTAACAACTTGAAGGAAAAGTTTGTGAATTGGCTAGGTCAAAAGTTTACACACAAT
>JBAHVQ010159538.1:0-22488 GCA_036872915.1 Nanipora kamurai | reverse complement strand
TAACATGCTTGCAAATGCTGTGTTAAAAATTGACCGCTTTATCTCAAAGTAGTTTGGAAATATTTAAAGAAGATTTGAATTTTCATAGGGAGGCTAATAATTTCGTCCTTAAGTGTATCGTAGTCGTACTGGTCACCACGTTGGGCAGTTGGCATCTGATTGTCTATGATAATATTTGCAGATGTTGATGTAATATATTATACAGGAGAAGGATTGTTTCATCTGATATCCAAACACCGAGAAGTGAGTTAAAAAGAAAAACGAGGCGATAACCGAGTTTTGAACCAACTTCGAGGTGTTTAGAAATCACATCAAACCCGACTTTCAAGTGTAGTTTCGACTTTCGTGGAGAAAATCGGGTGTAACGTTGTCGAAATTTTGTGCTAATTAAGACCACATATCCAAACGTGGTCCCCATGCCGATTTCCTTTGTGTTTTTCTCACGAATTATTAATGAGTTTGAGAAGTGTATATCATGTATGAGAACAGCTCCGTGGACGTTACTGGATGTATCGATTCCTTCACATTACGTGAAGATTTCAATGCAACATATTTAGTTACCGCAGGATTTTTTTCAATTAATAGTTACCTCCGCTGGGGGGTTATGTTTTCACCTCGGTTTATCCATCTGTCTGCCTGTCAACAGGATATCTATGAAAGTATTAAGCTGATTTTCATGAACGATTGCAAAAGCAGTGACCATAGACCAAGGACCGATTCATTAAATTTGGATCAAACTGTGTGAAAAATATATAAAACAGTGTTTGTAGGCTTCTCCCCGTGAAAGAAGTGAATGAATAAGATGCTTGAATGCCCTCACGGACACTGGGGACTGGTTATTATTTATAGTCGGAGTTGGGGCCGAAGAGAAAATGTTTGGGTAATTGAAAATTCTAATAAATAAAAGGTTGAGGAAAGACAATTTTCATAACTATTGTATAATGCAATCTAAAATGTGTATAAATTGAAAATAATTTACATTTTATTATCCAATATGTCAATGGGAATTTTATCATCACTTGTTTTTTTGCTTGATCATCTCTGATGAGCAAGTTTGGTTGCCATTTCTATTTTCTTCTTTCCCTTGGATTTTTGCTCTTTGGTTCTTTTCTAGTCTTACACTTGTCTCTTTAACCAATTCACCAACAGATCAAGATTGAGGCAATTTCTGGCAGCGAATGGGTTAAACTTTTCTCTTTAAATTAAAATTCTAGGTTGGGTTTGCTGCCATTAGGCTAAAGTTGCTGCAAATTATATGTAAAATTGCTCCAATTAAAATAAAGTTGCTGCAAATTAAAAGTAAAAATGCTGCAAAATTAAAAGTAAAGTTGCAGCAAATTAAAAATAAAGTTTTGACAAGTCAAAAGTAAAGTTGTGGCAAATTTAATGTAAAGTTGCAGCAAATTAAAAATAAAGTTGTGGCAAAGTTAATGTAAAGTTGCTGCAAATTAAAAATGAGGCTGCTGAAAATTAAGATAAATTGCTTCAAATTGAAAGTAATGTTGCTGCAAATTAAAAATGAAGTTGCTGCAAACTGAACCCCAAATTCATGTGCGCGCAGGCGGACACCGTATGGAGGGGAAAAAGCTGATGGCGGGCAAAACAGTGTCACAGTGATATGGGTATCGCGGAGTTTCGAGTACGCCGGTACTTATATCACTAGTGGTATGGGTACCCTCTTCTGATATGGCCTTTTAATACTGAACAATCTATCCCCCCGTACTAATACTTTAATTTGACTTAAGGCTGATTTCCACTGACGCATTTTTGTACGTACGTATCACATGCGGAAAAGTTGCAATCGGCTTAACTTTTCATCACGTACTGCCTACATTAACAAAAATACATCATTTAGTAATGCGTTTGAATCAGAGTGTAGTTATCGATCCAGGACTTATATACGTAAAGATTAAACGGATTCCAAATTTTCTGCACATAACACGTACATAGAAACACTGGAAATCAGCCTTTGGGCTTTAGGTTAGCCAACTGAAGGGTTAACCGTAGCTTCACTAGCCATAACCTAACAGTCACCATTCTCATTTCTCATCACTGTATCAGATACAACGAAATAATGCAAAACGGAATCTTTTAATTGTTTTTACGTTCTGGTTTGTGATGTTTGAATTGAGCGACAAGCTTGCGATTAATGAATAGGATTAGATCAGTGTTAGATTCAAGCTATAAATCCAAACAATTACCTTAATCCTAAAACTCGGTTCTAAGTAGAAACACCAGCGCATAAAGAAATGAACGTAACCACAAAGAAAAGATTCCGTTTTTAATAATGTCCTTATATCTATGTCAATATTATACATTTATACCTTTTTATGTCCTTGTTCAAACTGTTGACATATACACATAAACTGAGAGTGTTTCGATTTCGAGTTTTTATATGGCTTTTGTTTCGCTGTTGTGAACAAGGTTTATAAGTCTATTCGTGAACTTACCCAAACGCTAATGCTATTTTGGACGGAGAAAAGATTAGCCAAATCTAACAGCCATTTCTAATGCGGTACCTATATCACTAGTAATATGGGTATGGGGATATTCATAACACTGCCTTGCCCACCACCACCTCTTTCCAGTCCATATGGTGCGCGGCTGCGCGCGCATGAATATGTGTTTTTAATTTGAAGCAACTTTACTTTTAATTTTGAGCAACCGTTATTTTAATTTGCAACAACTTTACTTTTTAATTTGTTGCGACTTCACTTTTAATTTGCCACAACTTTACTTTTATTTTGCAGCAACTTTAGTATGCAGCAATTTTATATATAATTTGCAGCAATTTTAGTATAACTGGAGCAATTTTAAAACAATTGTTGTAATTTTAGTGTAATTGCCGCAACATTTTAATTTGCAGCATGTCCGTTGAGGGACACTTTCACCGTTGTAGGGTGAAGACATTTGTTATCCTATATCAGTGGTTGAGTCAGCAAAATTTTAAATTCGAAAACATTTCTCTTCGGCCCCAACCCCTGCTGTAAATAATGACCGTTCCCATTGTACACGTCATTCAAATTCACAGACAAATGCGATCCATAAACAAAGGACTTGTCAGTTCCTTTGTGGTTTATGCAAATGTGCGGTTACGGACCAAGGACCAATTATTAAATTTTGACTTAATACAAAATGATAACAGTTGGTGGAGGTATGCAGTCTCTGCGCACCCTCTGGCTACAATTAAATATTTTTAGTGGTGAAAGAGGTATTTCCTCATCCACGTGTGGAATAATGTATTTCTGAATCCATGTTTTTAGTCCGCTTCGAAAGAAGGATACATTTTAAATTCAATTCAAGGACAGAAGGGACATTTCAGCGCAATAAAATTGGGGAAAATAGAGATTAAAGTGAGTTCTTTGTTTGACGTTTCATTCTGTTTTTTATGGCTGAGGACGTGTTTATTTTAGTGTGTTTTGATGCTTTTTGTTTCATTTTACGTAACTGGTTGGTAAAACAAAATTCTTCATAGATTTCAGATGAATCGAACACCCTGTTGTCTGGTGTATTAGTTTCTTTAAGTGGCAGTAGCTTCCGTCAAAACAGGATCACGTCAGAAAATGAATCGTTGATATTCCCAAACTTGGTACGTTACATTATGTAGAACCTTTAGTTATGTACATTATACATGAAGCGGTATAAACTGAACCTAGTCCCAAGGAAGCGTCGTGGTTTTTTCCAAATAACCTCTCGTTCCTTTTTTTTTTTGATGTGGTATTAGGTTTAAACGTTCCCCCCCCCTCAAGTCGACAATCTCAGGTGGGGGTACGTGAGATAGAGGTTAACAGCAACAGCTAGCTCTGTTCCAAACATTACCCGTAATGCCTGTGTTGTTCCATACTTGCTCGATTCGGTCACTCTGTCAACTCCCAGGGATCTTTCACACAATAATTCCAATTTCACAGTCTGTGATTTCCAGCTATTTAATTTTTACAAAATCTTGTAGGTTCCTGGCGAGTACTTTTTCAAACCAATGCTAAAGGAGTTTGTCTTCAACCCTCAATCTCAGGTTAGACTTATTAATTAATTTCTTTAATTTGTGTTGATTCATTTCATTAATTTGTGTTAAGATATTACTTATTTTGTAACATCAATCTATTGTCCAAGTGCAAAGTAAGCCCCGAATATAAGAGCTCCGTAAATTGCTCGGAGTAGGACCATTGTGATCTAATGAAGAGACCACGTTTAACAAAAACATGTACTTTGACTAAACGTTAGTTCAAAAATACATGATTTTCCTCAACATTGTCTGTTGACTTTTTACAGGGTGTCCAAAAAAAAGTGTCCCCACCCAGTGTGGGGTGCTGTGGTTTAAGTTGCAGCCTAAAGTATAAATTTATAAGCCTGTCCAAAAACGTAGCGTTCTGATCTTGTGGTTTGAAACTTTAAAGATAAAAGATAATCAATTAGTTGCATCCTACATTCACTTAAGGTAAAATTAAAATCTCAGTTTGTCCAACGTTAATTGATACAATGTAAGGTGCCGCAATGTGCACGTCCACTAGCTACTCTATCGATGAACAACTAAACAAGATTCCGTACAATTTGCACAGTATAAAATAAGACCAAGGGGTTCATATCTATCTAACTACAACGTCATGCTCTGCTTTTTAAAAAAGAACTGCTATAATGTTTTGGGAAGCACTCTGTAAAATTCGACCTGGAAAAATTTACGACGCACTTTGGTTTTACGTTAATATTTAGGATATTCCTTACATCATATTTTGTTATAGTCATTTATTGATTTTTCATGTTGAACCCATGTTTATTTGTTGCCCTTGACCAGAGATTCAGAGAACTGGAAATGTGTTTACTGCTTTTACTGTCCGGAAGACGTAATATCGTTTGTTTACACGTACTGGACATCCGTACATGAATATGCGTACAAAATACGCTATAACAGCAATCAGCTTTAAAATCCCTTTTCCGTTAAAATGGTTTTGCCCAGAATGCTTATTTATGTATTTCTTATCGCAAACCTTTAGGTTTAAACACACAAAAGCTCTTTATTTAGCATTCTTCGTGCCAAAAAAACTTGCATTTGCAGACCCGCAGTGGGTCCGTTTGACGTTAGTAAGTAGTTCCAGTAGCGCGGGAAAGGACCAGACTTCATCACGTCGTTGCCAGTCTCCTGACCCTTCACTTTTTGTTTTCTGTTATGCTGTGTAGGGCGCGATAAATCGTGTTTATTTCTTTGCCATCCTAATTTCTTCTGCCTTTTCGTAAGGATTTAATAACCTACAAATTATACACATTGTTTGTACTTTATGGACTCTTCAAGGTATTTCAATTGCATTCAGTGGCATTGAAGCATCCTTTCTAGGAAATAAATAGATTTATTAACTATTGTATTTCCTCTACGGGAGTGAGGTATAATTATTACAATGAGACAATGGCCCTGTTGGTTCAACTTTTACAAGGCGATTAATTTACTAAAATTTGTTTATTCTTTTACAGATTGTTCAGCTAAAAGAGGGATCTACCGTTGTTGCAACATCAGAAGGAAAAAGAGTAGCATTCAGGTGCTTCTATTATCTAGTTCTGTATTTAAACAAAAAATTGTGGTGACTGTCGAGTGATTTTCCAGTTGAAATGGTGTCATTTTGTTTTCATGCTGATATTTGTACCATGGCAAAGAAGGTTCTGCAAGCTACTGATTTTATATGACAAAAAATGTATGTGCCTGAAAATACCCACGTTCAAAATAGCGATAAAGGTATTTAAAAAACTAAAAGAACTTTTTGACTACTACACAGTTTATGCCTTTCAACTGTTGTTAGTTTGGCCAAAAGCAATTACATCATTTACTCTATTTTTACGAAATAATATTTGGTTCGAACTTCGTCATCGTCAACAATCATCTCATATCCATGGCAACTACGTCTTCAACTGTCGCATTGAAATTCCTATCTCGTAGTCTCACGTAAGCTTATGAAATTAACTCTTAACCGCTGAATTCCTGCTTTACATTCGCTCAGTGTTGCAATACGTTCTGAAGACTTTGGTGAGTGAATCACAGACATCAGAACGAGCAGTCGTACGTGACAGTTGCAACGTACAGACCAGGCCTAACGTTTTTTTCTGTTTTTGGGACATTCCAATACATTATAAGAACGCCAGAATGTTCGAAATTCCAGACTAATCACTTATAATTTTAAATTTCCTGTAAAACATGTCCGTAGACCTCCTTAGGTGGACTTGCCGGCAGGAACATCTCATTTCAGAGTTGTGTGCCCATGTTTATATCCACGATCTAACTAATAAGGAACTCAAAATTGAATACTGTACTCGACTTCGTTTCGTGCAGGTTTCAACTTTTCGTTCCTTGTCAGTAATCGAGTGAATGGAAATACCGAAGGCACATGAACTAAGAGTGCTTCAAGAATTTTAATATTCTATTCAATTTCAAAATGAATGTACATCTCGAATACATACGAAGCTTTTAAGTTGGCAGCCGTTCAAATGAAGCCAAATCGCCACTGTAGAAGAATTTCTCTGACTGCCCCAACCGGGAATCGAACCCAAGGCCTCTGGGTAAATGTGCCAGTGCTCTAGACCCCTGAGCTATTGGGACACCCGGCCAGAACAGTCAGAAATAGCCATCATATCCAATTCACAATTATCAACAGCTCAGTGGGAGATATCTAATCCACCAAGTACTGGGTGTGATCATTACCTGAATTTGGACGAAGTTAGCTATGGCTCAGGCCCTCCTAAGTCACGAAGGAAAAGTGACACATTCCTTCTCCGTTTAACCACAGTCTTGGGGTGGCACCTTGGACAAGTGCTAATAACCCCTTAGTCCCTCAAACCAGGGATACGGTGAAGGCCAACGGCTTCTCTGGCGAATTTCGGCAGTGATGGCGGATGAGCTACGACCTGTAAGGACAACGGCTTAGGGCGGAAGATCCTTTGAGAAGGGAAATGGTGATTCCCTTAGTTCACCCTGAGGAAGGCAACGGAAAACCACCTCAGTACTTTTCCCTGGTATAGTTCCATGATTATGTACAGAAACCAGAACAAAGAGAACAACGTTAACGGGATTGCACAAAGTGTTAACACCGCGTTTGGCAGGGGAGGAAGTGACGCCTCGCAGGTCGTCATCATGCGAAATCCTCACAAGGACTTATATAAAGTGGCAGTCTGGAATGTGAGAACAATGGCAAGACCTGAGAAACTAGAAAATGCAAAAAGGGAAATGAAACGATACGGATTGAATCTTATGGGATTGACAGAGGTTAGATGGAAAGAAACAGGTGATTTCATTAGTAATGATGTCAGAGTGATATACTCAGGTGGCGATCAGGCTCAGAGAGGAGTAGCACTTCTATTAGACGAAAAAACTGGGCAAAGTGTAACGCGGATAGGGTATATAAATGATAGGATCTTAGTTGTACACCTAAAGGGAAATCCAGTGGATGTCAGGATACTAGTAGTCTACATATCAACAACAGATTACCCGGATGAAGATGTTGAGGAAATATATGAACAAATAGAATCATGTCTGGACAATACACAATAAAATAAAAATACAACAAAAGAATACACAATCTTAATGGTGACTGGAATGCTGTTGTTGGGGAAAGGTAGGATATGATGGCTATTTCTGACTGTTCTGGCCGGGTGTCCCAATAGTTCAGAGCCAGAGACCTTGGATTCGATTCCCGGTTGGGGCACTCGGAAAGTTTTCTACAGTAGTGATTTGGCTTCATTCGAATTTAGCCCTCTTAATTCTGATATCTACGCTGCTGAAGGACACCCTACACATTATAGCTCTCGAGATATTCAAGCCTTTGTTTGATTTAAAAATATTTTTGCAACGACATTATAAACACAACTTGCTTTGATGGTTAGTCGGGCTTTATTATTATCGATACAATTTAAAGATATAAAAGCACGTATATTAAGGCATGACTCAGCATTGCTATGACATGACGTGACTGGGTACAAAACAACCAATCAGGGCTCGAAAATACGTCAGCAAACGAAATTGAATATTAACAAGAAATAATGGTTTCTATAAAGCTAAGAATCTCCTTTAATTCTTGTTTATGGGTATTTATGAAATACGAATGAATCATAACTTTTATTGGTAATTTTATATGCTGTATGCCTTATTTGTTAAAGTCTGAAGAGCTTTGAATATTTCTCATTATTCAAGTAAACAAAGTATCCCCCCGATTCCCGGTTAATCTTTTACTAACATTTAACCGTCGGGGTAAAACATCCCAAGTACGAGGTTAGAGGCCGGTTTACACCATCAAACTTTCTGTGCTCACAGTGTGCTTTGAATGAAGTGTGTGACAGTGTAAACACCGTTCAAAGGCTTTCAGCGAAGACTTCGGAGTACCTTGAAGGAAGTTCAACGTGATCTACTTTGAACATAGAACTTCAAAGGAGCCGTCACTTCGTGGGTTTTGCGAGACTTTTGCGTTTCAATTTCACTTCAATTGTTCAATAATATAACCCACATGCTTATATTTTGTACAGTTGAACTAACCTCAAAAGCAAATATATTTGCGTGCACATAGATCTGAACTTTCGGAACTGAAACCGAGATTGAAAGGAGTAAAAAGCTACAAAATATACTCACACTGGTCACTAGTTAATTTTTTAGATCTAATTTTTTTCCAAACAACATTGAGAATACGAACTTCAAAGGTTGCTGTATCCATTCGGATATAGCATCGATAATCTTCCTTATCGTGAAGATATAATTCAGCCATGATATTGTTGAATGCGCCTTTTCGTCTATTTAACCAAGATTTGGCCCAGATACTTTGCTGTTTACTTCGCCTTCGTCTCCGTAACAAAATGGCCAAAACTATAGCCGCTGCCGCTTTTCCTCTACGGTCGTCCATCTTAGTTAAAGTGCACTCAAAATCCTCAATTTTACTAGTTATATTTTCTGCACACAGCCATTAATACGCAAGTATTGAGGGCTGTGTACTTTGAGTCTTTGACAGTGTGAACGTCAACATTTGCTCGTCAAAGTTTTGCTGACCGGAGATGACGTTACGGTGAGCACAGAAAGTTTGATAGTGTAAACCGGCCTTAAGGCAAAGAAATTACGCAGGCATGCTGATTTCACCGCCGGATCCTCTTAGGTCGTGGTTTGACACCGATATTTTACTTCACCACTCACCGGGCATTTTTCACCGTACAGTTTCTCGAACGTATTTTTCTCAACACACTTCCTCGAATTTATTTTTATTTTCGTCATTGTGGTGTACATTTAGTTGTTACGGTTCCGTCACCTCGCTTAATGGAGAGCCAGAAAAAGACGTGGCGTTGGAGGTGAGAAAAGCCTAACGTATTATTTTCTATCCCCGTTATAGTTTTTTATGTGTTAGAAAAAGGATTGTATGACATTGTTAATCTTGCACGACTTACAATATAGATTGGGGTGGCATGGTATAGATTGTACTGCATGACTTGACATGGGATAGGGTGGTACGGCATGCCTTAACCCTTACGCTTTTGGATTTTTCCAAAGAAATTATGATTTATTCAATTTATTCAAAATTCTTTTAAAAAATCTATTGAAATTTGTTCATGTACTATGCATTCAATTTGCATATATTTAAATCGCGTTTACATGAGCGGTCGGAAACCGAAGGGTTAATACAGATGAGGCAAGGTATAGAATGGTGAGACATAGAATGATTTGACGTTGTATGATACAATGCGGGATGACATTGTATGGTGTGGCCTTGCATGGCATTGGGAGATGTGGCATATTATAGGGTGGCAAGATATGGTCTAGGATGGTGTAGAATGGTATATGGTATTGTTAACAGGGTTGCGTTGCATGGTACAAACTGGCGTGACGTAGTATCTACTCGCATTGGATAGCTCGGTCGGGCACATCAGGGCCTGTCATGAGAGCGCTGTGTACCACGAAACAGTACAGTATGCCAAGGCCTAGCACGAGTGACTACGAATACAGAGACGCAGCAAGTAACCCGCGTGTAATACCCAAGAAGCTTTAAACCAGTTAGCAAAAAACCCCAGATTTTCAGTACCCCACCTTGCGGTGATCCTGTGGATAGAAAACGTTGAATGATATACCATTAATAAGTTGGTCTGTTCGAAGTATTCTTGAACAATATCCTTGTACAAATTCCCAATGCAGCCAGGTGAATAATCAGACATGGCTTAAAAAGTTTTGAATGTAGCTAACAAAACTACCGTCCATGACCCAACGTTTCGACACTCCTGTCTAGTGTCTTCATCAGGGGTGATTGATCTGAATATCCTTAGAGAACCATTGATTACGTTACCTATTAATGAGATGCAAATAGGCATCCGGTAATAAACCACCATCATCGCGATCCAATGGAGCGGGGACACAATTGATATGCCACGCATCCAGACAACGTCTTTGATGGTAACTTGGACTGGTGGTAATTTTGGAATCTTCCCAAGCCATCATGTGATTGGTTAGAAACGCGTGCTACGACAAAGCAGAATTTTCTTTTTTTGAAAAGAAAACGGTCTTTTGGTGCTCTTTAAAGCGCGTTCCATACTGACGTTTAGCCTGGCCAATGTACTCCTGATCACATTTATTACACGGAATGGAATAAATCACGTCTTTTCTCTGATTTTTCGCAACATGATCCTCAGGCTTAGCAAATATATGCCCCAACGTCAAGAATGGCTTTTGGGCAACTTTTACGTTGAAACTTTTAATAGGTTCGGTAATTCCTTGAATATTCGGAACAATCGCAAAACCCGTCATCGAATTTTTATTCTCACTGTTTGTGCGTGATGGTCTAACTGGTTTTAAGCAGTTTTCTAAGAAATCAATAGGATAGCTGTTAGCCTTCAAAACATCGAATACATGTTTTCGTTCACTTTCCTTAGCATCGAAAGCGGTTGGTATACCTCCATCTCTCCAAAACAGTTATTCCGAGACGGACTCCTTATGGCGTATCGGATGGCGAGAGTCAAAGGGGAGATACTTGTCAGTGTGAGTTGGTTTTCGATACGCTCCAGTTTCCAACTTTCCGTGGTCTGTTCTTTTCACAACACAATCTAAATACGGCAGACAGTTATTTGTCCCGCGTTCAACCGTGAATTGAATCGACAGTTCGATGGAATGTAGATGGTGCAAAAGAATTTCCACTCTGTTTCGAGATATCGCAGATATGACATCATCAACATATCGTCTGCAGAAATAAACCTTTGTTCTAGACAGGAGTGTCGAAACGTTGGGTCATGAACGGTAGTTTTGTTAGCTACGTTCAAAACTTTTTAAGCTAGAGTAGCGTAAAACCATATCTGATCCTTGTACAACGTGTCCTTAAAACCCACGACAATCAGTTGCTAATTTTTCACTCCCTAATTCCAACTTAGTTCGATTTCGTTGATGCTTATTACGTTTGCAGGCAGTTGGGTTGGACAGCTGTGAAGGCACGCAAGAGGAAACTGTAACAGACAGGGAAGGCCAATACAGACTTCGAGGACTACAGGTATTGAGGAGCGTGTTTGGAATTGGAAAAAAAATAGTTCATCGTTATTATTACTTAAAATGTTGCTTCTGTTTACATGCATTACTCTCTTTAGCCCGGTTGTACGTATCGTGTGAGAGTCAAGTCTGGTGATGTTAACTTGCATATTGAAAGATCAACACCAGAGTACATTGATATTCAGGTACAAACTAAACAATTATATGTGTACATATTGGCAACTGAACGACACCTGAAGTTGGTAAAGGGCTTCTAGAAGACTTATTCGATCAAATTCTCTTCCCGACAACCTTAAATAATTTTTACTCAACCTTATAGTTTTCATAGTTGTGTAAGCTTTCGAAAATAAATCAATTACCTGAACAACGAAGTTAACTAATTATTAAGCGAACAGGCAAACGAGGAAGAACTCATTGCTGAAGAAACGACACTTCTCCCAGCATTATATATTTTTGTCAACGTTTAATAAACAGCTCCGATAAAACCCTGACATACTGTTAGTACCCCCCACTTAGGCAGGCATCAAGGAGAACGCCAGTTTGTTTTTTTCACATGTGAGGAAGACTCAGACGTCAATGAACAAAATCAACTTAAAAGAGGAGTAGCCAGTGAACCTTTGAGACCGAAATTTTGAAGACAAATTCTGGTAAACTTATTTACTCCTTACCTTTCGATAGTCGTAAGGAATTGAGACGCATGTGCGAAATCATGGTAGAGGATTAGCATAATATTGTAATAATATACACTCTGGTAGGGAAAGTTTTTCCGGCGTACACAGACTGATCATGTTTGGTAGATAATTTATTTACCGTTTCTTGGATTTGTTGTTATCTTTGCTTTGTCTTGAGGTTTTACAATTTTGGTGGGTAGACTTAAACACGGAGTGAGTGCCTGAGCAGAGACTGAGTAGCTCAGTCATTTGATATTCAAAATACAACATGAATCTTATTGGTTGGTGTTTGATACCGAATTCATTTGCATTTTCTACGACGAATAACGGTAAACTAGGATAAATTAAATCCACGAGGTTAAACTATATATGGATTATATATGTGTAATTTACTTTTTTTCACTTTGTGAGTACTTTCCTAGAAAGTTCTTTGGCTTATAAATTGACCTTTGCCAAATAATTGAAGGGTGTAAAGCTTTTGTTTGACGTTATATTTCGCGTCATATTTGCTGTTAAGGAATTCGCTATGCTACGTTACACTATAGTGCATTTTAAGGGGGATGTTCTGCCTTTTATGCGGTCGCTCCGTGTTTAACTAGCGCAGTCCGTGGTAGAGTATGGCTGACTAATCCTCGGCCAGTCAGAAAGATTGGTAAACGAAAGAAGTAAGAAGACACAGAACTATAGGTAAACCCCTGTTTCGAACGTCCTCTAGTCATCTGATTTTTAGAACTGCTAGCTATTGTTACTTTGAACCGTTTGAAAACCGTTCAATGTGTTAGCATTTCAATTTGAAGAGTAGTTCGATATAAAAGGTAATGCCTGCTATGGTGGACACTAAGAGTATTTCAGGGATATAGAGCTGATAAGTTATTTAGAACAATACAGTGTTTTTCCGCCCTGGTTATGTGGCCCTCAAACAGAACTTGCGCCAGCTGTTGAGCCAATCGAAATCGCACAAAATTACAAGCGGAAGTTGTTGGTACCAGATTTAAGTGGCATACATTGTGTGGCAAACAGTAGTAGTATTTCATCTTGCTTGTGTACTTTCAATAGTTCGTTATTTGGTATTTAGGTCCTAAAAAGTGATTTACAGAACGTGCGTATCATTGTTTTCCGAGAAAGTGGTCTGTTAGAGGTGTCTGGCAATATTCTGACGCAGCAAAATTTCATTTCATCATTAAAGGTAGGGGTTTTTTCTAACACTTTATGAAGGAAACGCAGTTATAGGCCTTCTTAAACTTTACTAATCAATAAACACAGACTAACAAACAAAAATAAACATATAGAGGAATAAATAAATGCTTGGTCGAGTAAGTAAGCGAAGGAATGGATAGGTAAGGAGTAAGTGAATGAATGAACGAATGAATGAATGAATGAATATATCTTTCAACATATTCAAAACAATGAAACAATTTAACATATTATTACATATTGAAGTTCAATTACAATAAAATTTAACATTTACGCATTCGTTTTGTGTAGCTGCTGCTGTATAGTGAAAGAAATTTGGATTCGCCGATTCACAAAACTTCAGTTGGCTTGACCAGCTTTTTTCAGTTTCCACCGATACAAAGCGATAATCAGGTAAGCATTTGTATTTGGCGCACATGCTTGACGATGGGCAAACTTTAACTTCAATTAAACTTTGAGAGAATTAGCCACTTTAGAAATGTTTCATGTTCTAGAGCTTGGCGCTGCAGCAGGAAGCAGATCCGCCATATTGTTTGATGTAAACTGTTTGTAAACATGAAGCACTACCAAAGGGACTTTATTTACGATGCTAAGTTCCCAGTGCAATGTAGGTAGTTCTAGTTTCCACAGGGGGAAAACTTGTGTTACTCGCCAAGATTTGGACGTCAAATTATGCGCCAAACTGGTCGTTTGCGCCCTGGGTAGTCTGGAATTATCATGACGCACAGCGAACTTAGCAACGTGAATATCGTCTATTTAGACATATTTATTTTGTAGTTAGAATAAATTTACACCAAATGAACTGGTTAATCTGCAAACAGCCCCAAGCGCGTTTGCCAGAGTCATTTCCGAAATGTCGGATTGTTTCTTAGTTAGCGGCCAACTTGGTAATTACGTGCAAAAGGTTTACAGTAAATGGCCGCAAAAACTGAAAGTCCGTTTCCAACATGTACCGTTGATTGTTTAGAGGCTCAGAGCTTTAAACGAACTTCCGAAGTAAGCATTCCGTATTAAAAGATACTATTCCAATCTTTAGTTAACTCTTATGGAGAACTATAGGGCCCCTATCACCGCGGTAAATCGGGTATTACAGTCGCCTACACCATTAATTGGCCTGATACATGGTATGGCAAACAGTAGCCGAGGTTTCTAGTATGCTGTGTTAGTGTTAGAATTAATCATCTTATTTTATTGATATTTGTCATTCTCTTCAGAACTATGTGATAAAAATGGAATCCACTTTGTCTACGAATCAATATAAATATAAACCACCTGAAACAAGTTTTATTGCCTCGGGACATCGAGTGCATGTTATGCTGGAATTCAAACCCCAGGTAGGTGAAGTTAACGTTATATATAGAATATAATGGAATGCTAAACCTTCTCTGAGATTTAGAAAAAGACAAAAGCCTGCCTCGTTCTGATGAGGGTAATCGAACCAACCGCTCTGTATTATTTAAGAATCAAAGACAATTCTGACTCGCACATTTTGGGATCCCGAGACCATAGAGTTTGCCTTGGTATAGAATTGCTCGTCCTCAGTGTACGGTGTGTACAACCAAATAGATTGGCCGTTGGGAAACTGAAGTTTCGAGCGAAGGCCCTTTCTCCGAGTGAAACATAAAATGACATGAATACAAAGTAATGCTTTTATATAGAGAAAAATCATGTGACAAAAGGTGACCAGTACGATTGAAAAATCACTAACAAAGATGATACAGATGATGATTCGAGATGACAAAGATGATGATCCGAGATGTAAATGATGGAAAGTCATTTTTAAAACGTCGATAAGTTAACTGAAAAGGGGAGGACCCGGGAGAGGCCCCAAGGCAATCGTAATACGCAAAGGTTAGAATAAAATAAAACCCAAGGCAATAAGGGATACAAGCCAATGTTTTTTTATCTGCCCATCTTAGAAAAAAACGTTAACTCGTGAGGAGGAAAATGTCATTAAAAAAATCTAAAAATAACCAAATAAGGAGTAAAACCAATGTATTTACCCTCCCATGCTAGACAAATCACTGGCTTACGAAAGGGATTAATGACACAAACTAAAAAAAAAACTAAAACAAAAGCCAAGGGAATAAGGCTCCCAAGCTAACGTTTTTACCCACCCAACAGTATCAAAACTGCCTACCTAGCACTCTACTCTATCCCCTGTATAGACCTGTCGGACGTCTTGTTGTTGGTATTCTGTAGAGTAGTCTACCACAGCCCATTTTTAAAGATTCGACGAGAGTGCCATCACAGCGGGAAAAGTTGGGTTGTGCGTTGCAAGAGAGAAACTTGGGGTTTGATTTAAGAATGAAAAGTAGTAGGGATGGCATGTGAAAGATTGATTCAGTGGCATGGCTTCTTAAGAAAAATAAATATAATAGCGTTGGAGTGCGTGGATGTATCAGTTACTCTTTTTTTTATTTTTCAAAGAAACATAAGACAAAACATAATCCGAAGATAAAGTTCTTGTAAATAACTCAAGATATGAGGTTGAGGAAAGACCAAAATATCATGATAATATTCCGACTTTATTTTGGTCAAAAAACATGTATCCCGCAATTTTTCCCGTACTCCATGTTTACATCAAACAGTGAAACGGGATAAGTAATATATACAGTATGAGCGATTGAACTGTATGGATCTTTGCAAGGAGAGCCAAAGGCGAACCGTAGTAAATCCCAAACAGTTCGGATGAGAATTTTTTTTTTAGTTTTCGGACGGCGACGTGACGGCGACAGCAAGGAGGACGTCAAACACTTCCGTGATTTCCGGTTTTCAAGACGGTGCGAGCAGTAAACGTGAGCAAAAGGTCTTGACAAGACGTCCCAACCACTGACCTCTATATAACTGGACTGCGGATCTCTGATACTTTCGTATTGCCAAAAGTTTCCTCAATTGACCGGCGCCATCTTGGTGTGTTATCCGACAAGTTCCGATCTTCCAATAGGAAAATTGTAAAGGATGTCCAAACTTAGTCGAATTTTCGGTATACCGACAAATGTTTGTAGCTTTCAAAACGTTGTAAACTCACTATTCTCTCGAGTTTGATCCCACGCCCCTTTTTGATCACGTGAAACACATCTTGGATGTGATTGGTTGAGGGTGGCTTATGACATACCAAGATGGCGGACTTTTGTGGATATTTTCCAGAGGACATGTTTCTTATCAACCGTCTTTGTCTAGAAAAATGTCGAGAAAACGAGCTTCTTTATAGAGATTCCAGTCCGTTTTACCGAGATGAAACTATTACGTGGACTTTTTCATCCCGGTTGCAGCTGCCGAGATCTCGGCAAAGTGGGCTAGCCAGTTACGATGTACTCGAAATGTTGAAATACTATAAAATCTGTATAGTGACTTGGCTTGCCCGCTTCGTGTAATCGGCTGCTGAATAACAGTGAAAGTGACTCGGTACTTTTCCGTTCTTCGCTCACGGCAATAACGGTATGGTTTGAAAGAACTTCTATACACCTCGATTTTCGTTCTGAACATTAAACTTTTGGTATACCATAACTTCCATCCGTCGGTTCCTTCTTTGCGTATATAGTAAGGGACGTAAAAATAGGGAAAAAATTAAAAACTGTCTAATGGCCGTCCTGATAAATGCGTCCCTCGTTAAAAAACAAAGCTTCATCGTGGTTGACTGTCTTTTTTAATGTCCTTCTTGCAGCGTGACTAGTGAGCATGGCGTATGTTGTCCTTGTAGTTTACCGTTATATTTGCTATAGGCCCGCTAATCCACATAATGAATGGTTTTTTTAGAAACATTTCTTGGACCAAGATTCATCTCATTCGTCCATTTTGTTTTTCCCGATCCTCGTAGCAGCTCTGGTAATTGGCATATATTATTCCAAGGTATTTGGTTCCCTGCTTGATACATTTAAAAGTTACGAAACTTTTAAGGCCTGTATAACCTATAGGAAACGTTGTTGCGGAAACATTCGAATTCCGCTCATGTTTCCTAGTCTTCCAACACGCTAAAACATGGATCACAAAAGTGAATCTTGCTTTTAAAGGAAACAAAAATTTGCAAACCTGCTGCCTGGGAAACAAAATGATTTTTCATTCTTGCAAAAGCATTTTGGCGTCTTTAAAACTCCGATTTACATGCGTAATCCATGTTTTGCGGAAGCAATGCTAGCAAACATCGGCAGAAGCCTAATGTTTCCGCAACAAGGTTTCGTGATTTAGACAGGATTTTAGAAATTACATGTATCACAAGTGTACTAGGCCTGGTCATCAAAATTTATACTCTCGCATGTGAAAATGTGCTACGTCGAATCAAGACATCGCACTCCAATTTAGCAGGTAAAAATATAACAAATGAAAAGTACAAGAATGACGCGAGGGCCAATGAGAAAACTGGGTAGGAAAAGAGCGCGAATATTGTAGAAAAAAGTAGGAGAAGGTACTTAACCTCCTTGCGCTGCTGTTTTTAAAATGGTAACAAAGATCTCGAGGGACAATGGAGTTTTGCCACTGAATAAATATGTTGTTAGTTTGCTACACACTGTGACTGTGCAGCCTTAATTCTGGAGCGACAGTGTTTATTTTGGGTTGCGAAGACAAAAGTGGTGTTGTCAGAGTCTGATTATATTGATGTTACCTTCAGCA
The DNA here is from genome assembly GCA_036872915.1 of Nanipora kamurai. Classification (NCBI taxonomy): domain Eukaryota; kingdom Metazoa; phylum Cnidaria; class Anthozoa; order Scleralcyonacea; family Helioporidae; genus Nanipora; species Nanipora kamurai. Next base: position 4,539 of record JBAHVQ010159538.1, on the reverse strand, counting down.
TTCGGCGTGCTCTTTTCTCTTTTCGTATCTTTTTCTCCTCTGCTCACCCTTCAGCCGCCTGCTTTAATCCTCAATATGATCTACTACCATGGCTTTACCAGAGTACTCGGTTGATGTCACCTGCCTTTTTGTTACGTTTACATACACCTATGTAGTGCAAGGTAGGTTTCTAGCACGTCTGGTGCTGCTTCCAGAAACACTTAGGGGATTTGGCAATCTTCCAATGGCTGATATGGCTAAGGTGACGCATCCAGGCGTCGCTGAGAGAAAGACACAGAGTAACATAGAATGGTTGCATTGGTGAGAACATACTTGTTTGATGCATTTTCCCACCATGTGATCCCTTGCATTCACCTAAAGCACTGAGAGTGGAAAGCGTTTAGCTGACGCATCTATCGGGCGTGGAGAGACCGCAATACAGCTTGGAAAGTGCTTTGTGAGAATATTTTACGTAGGTCTCAAAAACGGCCCACAGCCTGCACCACTGGGCCGTTTTTGGAGACCTCTGGAGGTCTCCAAAAGGAGGACCTATGCAGTAATTTCTATTCCCGAAACGATTTACTCAAGGTAGAACTGTGGTCTATCAACTGAGATTTTGGTTTGAAAACAAAATCTCCGAAACATTTCATAATACATTTTTTAAAAAATACAGAAACGTTGATTATGAGACAAAATTTTCTGGAACCGGTCCTAATGTATTGTTTCCTTACAGAATGGTGCAATCTTTTTATTACTTTAATTTTCTAGAGATCATGTTTTGATATCTTTGATTATTTTGCTGAATTTAGATTTCACTCTTCGTTCGCGACACTTTCCAATATTTACAAAATGAACAAATTCCAGAAAACCAAGAAGAATTGTCCAGGAACAGAAGAAAAAGAAGATAAGCTATTATGGTTCTGCAGGAGAAAAGAGACTACTCATCGTTCCTGAAATGCAGTTGATTAGAGATATTTGATTAAAACGAAACACCCGGAGCACAATTCTTTACAAGCTCTCTGAACTTGTTTTAAAGGTGTAACTTTAATGCTTTGAAGCATAGTCAATCGATGGAATTCTCTGGAAAATTTTTATTCAATCTTTTTCCAATAATTTGCATGATCAGCATTCATAACTCAGCGGGTATTTAGAATAATCAAGCCTCTCAACCGTGCCATGTGCAGGTTAATTGCCAAAGAACAAAATATTTGCATGGTATGGCCCCTTCCAATATCCTTCCAACATATATTTCTTTGAATTTTGAGTTTGCAGTTTGATATTATTAAAGTCGTTGGAAATTTTTACTGATCAAACTGTGGAACGCCATGTATTTAGAAAAACTCTGAGCTCCAGACGGGACTCAAACCCGCAACCTTCTGAATGCTAGCCAGACACTCTAACCATTGGGACGAGCCAGTCGGCAATGACTTGCTGGACTGCAAGCCGTTATATGTCGGTAAATCTTCAGTTAGATGATAATTAAAATTTTGCGTTTGCGGTTTGATACTAACTACTAGTTTCAGCAAACATATCCTGACACTTTCGTAGTATCAAACTGCAAACTCGAAATTCAAATTAACATCTAACTGAAGATTTACTGACATCTAATGGCTTGCAGTCCAGCAAGTCATTGCCGACTGGCTCGTCCCAGGTTTAAACACCGTAAGTAATCTTGCTCTGAGTTTTTGTTTGGTTGCTTTGACGATTTTCTAAATCATGCATTGATTTTCTATGATCACATGAGTTACTTTCAGGACACCTTGAATAAAATCGCCTTCAATTTTTCATTTTACTTAAGTGATAATCGGACGAGTTTAATAAAGTCATTTTACCGTACGTATATCTAGTGAATACCGTAGGTATGAATGATCCAATTCCGACAAAAATGTTTGTGTGTCTTTAGGATACCGAACATTTGTGCTGCTGTTTGTTCAGCCGAGTTAGGGACTAAATATAGAGAGAATGAAAGAACCAAAGCATAAAATGTAACGTAAATATGCAAAGAATAAACTGTGAACTATGACGTGCAAGAACTAAAGATTAAATTGACCGAGGAGCTACAAAACCAGCACGAAGCCATTGAAATTTTTCAGTTAGTAAGAAAACTATTAAACAATGAACTAATTCGATATTTCGGCTTGCTTTCAGATTCCGTTTACCCTTCAATTTTGGCAGTTAAACCGGCTACCTAGAAGGATCTACAAGCCGTTCAATACTGCCGACTCTAATTTTTATAGCATTTACAAAACTTTTGTCGCCTTGCCCCTACCCGCTTGACCGCCTTAGGGCTAAGAGGCAAGCTTGACCATCATGATGAGGTTGTCCGTGAGCTACCTCCTTCAGTTACTCTAGAGACTGTCAGACCTCGTAAAAATTTTGCTCGGAATAAATTTGCATCTTTAACGAGATAGATATCTAGACCTATGAATCGAATGGTTATAAGGTCATTGGTCGCCATGTTTTTTACGAGATCTGGCAGGTTATCGCCAAAATGGAGGAGGGAAGGTCGCTACAATGGAGCAGGTTCCAATCACGACAAAATGCGCGGGAAAATTGCTGTTGGTATAGGTGTGCCTGAATACTTTTGAAACTTACGATAGAGTGAAGAGCAAAAAAAGAAAGATCTAAGAGCGAGAAACTCCAGGTTAGGATTAAGGTTAGGGGACTTTAAAAACCTAAGTACTGGTAATCTAGATAATTTATTTGGTCATTAGGGCAACGTATTCACTGAACAAACCCGTTGCATTTCATCATAGATGTATGACTGTTTCTATGCCATATATCAACTTAGGAAACGAGAAAACCAGGACCTATCGCTTGAAAGCACACGAGCGAACTTCTTTATCTCACCTGAGTGGGATTGGAAAAGTGAGCATACTTTTTCGTTTTCAGCCTTTCCATGTGATCCTGTGGAGGAGGTAGAGCCATGAGCTAGGCAAAGTGTTGGCGACTTTATAAACAAAGGGGCAACCAGGATATCTGAAGGGTGATGAAAAAGATTTTAAAAAATTGGTCTGCTGATTGGGAGGACACAAATCTTGGAAAATTTTTCAACTTATGAGCACCACAAAACACCCCTATAATGCATTTCGTAGCTTCAACATGGAAAAAAACTCACGATATTCCCTGATAAAATATGCAATATTTTGTTGGAAGAGGGAATTTGGTTCACCCAATAGGGGGTGGTATTTTAAGACCAAATTTTCCAATGGATTGAATAAGTCAAGGCTAGTTAAGGATTGGATACAACATTGGAACATTTCTGATACCCTTGTGACTGAGGAATATCTAACTGGAAAAATATTCCACTCTAAACTTCTTTTGAAACGTTCAAGCTTCACTGGCATCGGATCGAAGCAAGTTTAAGTTCGGACGGAGATACGAATGGATGTTAACGGTGCACTTTCAATTACTGCAGAGGTACCTTCAAATGGACATAATTTAACTATATGCTTGTGTTCAATGAAGGGCTTGTTTAAAAAAGGGCACCGTCCACTCTAAAAAAAGCCCAGCCCATTCCATATTAAAAAAGCTGCAGATACGTAGCCCTTTGTATGCTTTTCTTTCTACAGTAGTTTTCTGTTCTGATTGTTAGCGGGCATCGCTATGACGTTATGCCTAATGCACTGCCTGGGGCCGGTTGTATAAAACGGTGATTAACTTTAAGTTAGAGTTAATTACCGAGCACGGAGGCTCTTCGTTAGATAAAACCCGAGGGAAGTTGCCCGAAGAAAACATGTTTTCTGAGGGCAACTCTCCCGAGGGATTTATCTAGCAAAGAGCCGATGTCCGAGGTAATTAACAGACTTAGTTAATACTTTTGAGGATAATCTAACAATAGATATTCAAATTCTAGTTTTTTATAAAATAGAAGCAGCAGAAGATGTTAAACTTTATAGCGTTTTAGGGCTCTGAAGCTTTGAATTAGTACTGGTATTAGCATTAGCTATTCAAATTTTTGTGTAAATTAAGCTTGTATTACGAAGGCGCGGTGAGTATATATTTCGAGGTTGATTGCAATCATGCAGCCATGCACAGCGGCGAAGACTTGTTTATTAAGCAAAACGCTTTTCGCGAAGAAAGAGAGTCAGATATTGACGAGCTAGAGAAATGCTTATTCAGTGAGGGTGAAACGACAAGCAAGCATAGGCCAGATGAGGGAAAGAGAGTTATGGTGCCGGTTTCAGACGTGATTCAGCAACGAAATATTGAACGTATATCAAAAGGAACGCGACACAATACGAACTGGACAATTCGTGCCTGGAAGGAATGGGCTGACGAAAGAAACAAGAGCGATAAGAGCGGGGCAAATAGCGATTTTGTATCGTAGAACATTGTATTCACATGAAACGTTCTCTTCTGAAGCGGGTTTATCTATATAAAACCCGCTACAGCGGGTTTTATTATAAGTAATAGCATGACAAGAGGGAAATTAGTGATTAAATGCCCCGAAGGCGAGGGAGCATTTAATCACTAATTTCCAGACATGTCATGCTATTAGTTTGTAATAGTATGATGACCGAGGGCGACGTAGTGTGTAATTAGCTTTTATGTATTGTT